>OY101448.1:91216675-91512148 GCA_956483635.1 Panzeria rudis | reverse complement strand
AAAACAAGACGTTGTTTGTGATTAATTCTCTTTGAAATAACTTATCAGAGAAAATGTTTACCACTTTGCTTTTAAATCTGGCCCTGCTCGGGCGCCAAAATGTTGAGCCTTAATAGTTTTTAAGGCATACAATTAAAAATTCAAGTAAATTATGAATTTATTCAAAGGAAAATGGGGGGGGTGTCTTTAAAAGAATACTTTGCACTATATGAACTATACAAACTGTAACTATCTATTATTAACTTTTATGTTCATGTAATTTATTTTCTTTTCAGCAAAACAATTATAAATTAATTACAAGTTAACGAAAGAATGGGTTACGAGGTAATTGTTACAATTAATTGGTCCAAGTGTTACAATTCATGTTAAGATATTAACTATTGTAATAATTAAGTTTAAGTTAATGAAGTTTAGTTTTAAGTTAATTAAGTTTCATATTTTAAGGTTGTTATAATTTAGTTATTAAGCAAATTCAAAATTAAATAAATTCATATAAAACAATTAATAACACTTGTTATTTAAAAATATTAAAAAATGGAGAAAATGTAAGTTATGTTGGAAAGAGCGAAACTCTCTTTCTCGTCTTATAAAATAGCCTTCAGCGGTTTATTTTTCAAATAGTAATTCACTTTCAATACGGAATGGTATGTGACATACTATCAAACTGTAATAATCTGCTTCTTTAGCGCTATTAATTGTAAAATACCGGGTATGTAATATTGCCGTCCTATTTCTTATACGCATTCTGGTGTTGTCCTGCAATCTGATATATCTGACTGGTGTAATATCATCGTCTCTCAGCTCTGCATCTCCATCCTCTCCGACCAGGTTTTATTAGAAGCTGCTTCAAAACGAATGGCGAATTCCGCACTTCTTAAGTCCTCTAGCTCATTTGGCCGCAACATACGTATAACGATCGAAAATATTATTGTAAATACTGGTCTCATCACAACCAAATCTCAGAAGTCTGAAACGCTCCTCCGGCTTGCAGCTATTTACAAAAACAGATTTTCGTGCTAACCAAACGTTGATTTAGGATAGTCATCGCTACTGAAAATAATTGTCGCCAAACATCACCACCTTGTCTCTTAGCCTTCAAAATAGCCTCTCGAATTATATCTCCTGTATCATGTGGTTCACATTTACTCGCATAGTTAGCTACGTAATATGCAACAGCAGTAACACTACCACACGGATGCACATCAATATTTCCCTTCCATATACCTAAAAGAAGGGCATTGTAATTATTTATCATGCTTTCTTCTGAAGTTCTTTTCAATACACAGAATCGTCCATTGTTGGCAAGTGCTTCATCTGAGCCTAGACAAACGGTGTTATCAATTGCTGGATTTGATAAATCGAAGCGACAGTTATTGCCCTGACGATTTTCTTTACATATCGCAGTGTGTTTATGGATCTGCAAATCCTCGACTAATTTGCGTAAAACAGAATCGTTCGGATTTAAGGAGCATGAAACAACGCTTTCAATTAATTTTATTCCTTCCGAAGTTTGAAATTCCGGAACATTACATTATTACACCATACTAACGTGTGCAGATGTGGGCTACCGCGGTTTTGGAACTCCACTCGGTACCAAAAGTCTTCCATTGGATCAAACAAGTAATCTTGATTGCGCTTAAGTAATCGCATGAGCGCATTAACCCGGAATGTGAACTGTCGTGCTACTACTACCGGATGTCTTTGCACTAGTTCTAAGCGCTCCGGGAATGTGAGACATTCCGCATCATCGATGTCACATCCCTCGGCAATTAGCAAGGCATTTAACATATCTGACGAATTCAAGTCATTGCAGGAGAATGTTAGGAACCAAGTTGGAGGCCCTAAAGCTCTAACCATCACAATTAGTTCAGAGGAACATTTCTGCCAATATGACGCTGATCCTCTGATATTTCGCATTGTAAGATGCATATTATCAACAAGCTCTCGAAGTGTTTCCTCTACAGGACCTTTCCGCATTCTGCATGTTACAGAAACACTTGCTTTTGCTCGATAATATTCAGCAATGGATAAAGCATAAAAAAAAATATTCATTTCTGCCGAATCTTTTGTCGCTATTCATTACCCGGCCTTGGAAGAAATCTAGGGGGTAGCTGGATTACTTCTGTATTCACCAACTCCTCCATACGGCGTTCTCGTTCCAAATTCAAAGGCGGCACAAATTTCCTTAAAATTTCGGCCAATTCTATGGTATCATTAGTTAAGGTATTATTCATTCTTACAATACTTTCTAAGTTCGGTATATTATTGTCCATGTTTCGCAGCTTACTTGTTGATGCAACATAATTGTCTTGAAAAGAATTATGGGTTGGTAAGGATACCTCTATTTCTGGTTCCTGAGCTGAAGCTGTTGTTAGTTGCAGAGAATCGGTGGTTCGTGTATATATTTGACTTTCTGTTCTCAATTCGGAGCTAAACGATTGAACTTGGTTGTCGAACTCTAAAATTAAAGCAGTTAGCGAGAACACATTAAGATTGTCCTGAAACTTCCGTTATGAATCTTTATTTGGACATATAAATGAGTTGCGTCGTAAACCGGTATATAAATCGTCCATGCTACTAAACCACATGCAACTCGCGGTACCATTTATGGGAGCTGAATAAACCTTCGGACCCCGGGCATGGGAATCAAACAACCAGTAATTTTGATTTACATCTAAAGTTCTGCTATGTACGAAATGGCGTTTGATGTAAATATCCCATTCAAAGCATTCGAAGCCATCCGAACTGTTGTCGTTGTCTATGTACAATTATAATTGGATTCTGAGAGTACTGTTACCGAAACATCTTGCCTATTATAGATAAGTCTTGTCGCCGAAGGCAGGAATTTCTCTAGTAGCAATGCAGTCATTGTAGTATTTATCAACGATGGTTACAACGTAATCGATATCACTTTTAGCACAATAATTTGGATCTAATGAACTGAATGCTACACAAGCATTGTTTACCACGAGACGAGTTAAATCGTAAATAACCTTGGTGGAATGATCCACGTAATATAGCCTTGCTATCACTTAGAGTAACATAGCGGTTCGATAAAGTTTCTGCGGCAACACCACTCTCTTCGCTAATTGAATTTTCTGCTAATTGGACTAATGGAATAACGTTTGATGTAGTTTCAAAAAGTGTTTGAACATCTCTGTAAAGATAGTTGTTGGAAATTAGCCACGTCAAGGTTTGATTTATTCGTTGCCTAACCACGACAAATTCTTTAGAACATGAAAGATTCTCGAGACTTTCCACAACCAAAACGAAACCAGCTTGGTGCGGAGTTAGTGGTAATTGCTCAGCCATTTCCACAACATCCTTTGCAAATAAAATAACCTGGCCCATGCACCAACTTTTACTCAACGGTTATTAAGTTTAATGATCTTTGAAAACGGTACAATCCAACATAAGAAACATTCTTCTTCTAAGGTGGTATTTATGCGGGCATCATTTTATTATAATATGCAGTTGCTGGTATTTTCTTTTTTTGATATTATATTGCAGCGGGAGCACGTAATTGTTGTACCTAAAGCAATTAATTCTTCAGGTAACATTGTGCTATATGCATTTGTTTGTAAATTTATGCGCTGTTGTCGATAAATAGTTCTTTTACAAACTTAGGCGGTAGGTACGTTGCTCTTCCGTCTCACTGGATAAGCGACTGTGGATTAAGCCGAGACGTTGTTCACGTTGCTCATCAGTCTTATTAGCTAAGCGGTCGTTGATCACACCGTGGCGATGGCCACGTTGCTCCTCCGTCTCATTAAATAAACGATTGTTGATCAAGCCGAGGCGGTAGGCTGGTTGCTCCTCCGTCTCATTAGATAAGCGACTGTGGATTAAGTCCAGATGTTGTTCACGTTGCAACTCCGTCTGATTAGACAAACGATCATCAGCCAACAACGCTCTCATTTTGAAATAATCTTTGCTTTAAATTTCCTATTTTTGTATAGACGTTTCGCCTTTTCTTCGCTTGTCTCATTTAAACGACAGCGTCTCATACGGCCAATGAAAAATCGCTAAAAAGCGATGAAAAATATATTAATAAAAAAGAACACTGATAATTAATTTTATTATATAGTTTTTCCGGTTTACTTACAATTAAAGCTTTAATTTGTATTACACTTAAAAAGTTTAACGTATGTATTTTATTTTTTAACTTTTAAAACAATAAAACTCAAACAATATTTACAATTACTGTTATTTTATTTTATAACAAAATTCCAAAATGTTTGTTTGATTTTTTTCAAAAACCTAGCACAGTAATTACAATATACTTAGACTGTATTTGAGGGTTAGAAAACATAAATGTTTTTAACTGACTTCAAACTCCGCCGTTTGTAAGCCAATTTATCAGTTTTTTAACAGACTTTAAAAAGAAAAAAGGTTATCATATCAATTCGTCATATATTTTTTTAAGAATGTTCTCTCAAACTCTGCGATTTATAAACCGATTTCGGATTTTTTTCTTTATTTAAAAGGATGCACTTCCAGATTGGTCCCGTTGAAAGTAAGCGAGGTACCGCCCATACGAAGTAAATACACGTGGCTTTTCAACTACTTCTACTCAACCGATTCCAATGAAGCTTTGCACACACAAACAGGTTCTTTTGGATTACTGCATCATGATGAACAAAGTGGACAGTACCACGCCCATGCAAAGTAACTATTCTTTATCAACAACTTTTACTAAACAGATTCGTATGAAACTTTGCGTACACATTTACTTGTTGTTAGAATACAACATTATGGCTGCAAAAGTGGGCAGTGCCACGCCCATGAAATGTAAATATTTATTTAACCTACTTCTACTTAACCGATTCTTATGAAACTTCGCACACACTATTAGTTCTCGTGAAAGTACATCATTATGATAAAAATTATGGGCATTGCCACGCCTATTTTGTAGTCGGTTTTTATGCAAGATTTATTCTGTTATTACTCCATTATATCGACCATGCACTTCAAAAGTTGTACAATTCAAGGAATGCTTTTTTGGTGTTAATAGTACAAAATTATTCGTCATATTGCTTTTCATATTGCATAAAAATCATTCAAATATGTATCTTGCATATTAAACTCCTGAGGAGAGAATACATTTATATTTTTCAATGAAAGTGGTTGTAAATTAAAAACTAAAACTCGTTTGCTGGAAAATCAGTATTTTTGAGTTGTGTCACTTTTAAAGTGCTTGTGCGATATGTCCTTTAATACATCAAAAATTGTGTATTTTACTTTATGAAATGATCAAATACATATTATTTTTAAATAAAATGCAAAATTCTAAAATAAGTACGTTTTTTAAGAATTACGCGTTTTTATCTTGGTTTCAGTGCTTTTTGAAATTTATAAGTTGACTACGCTGCACAGTACCAAAGTTTTCAAAGGTACATATGGAATGAAACATTTTTTCATAATTGAAAAGAGAATCAGAAATGTGAAAAGATAGAGTGAAAAGTAATGATGACAACTAATATGAAAAGTTTTTTCTTTCATTTCACATTATCAAAGAACCAGAATTGATCCTCTGATCGCAATTATTGTACATAAATTAAAGTAAGGTTCGATTATAACGAACTTTGGGGAAACAGCAAAAAACCGCTTTATGAAAAGTTCGTAATAAGTGTAGTTCGATACAAACGAGGACTCTTTAAAAACAAATTCGCTATTACCAAACATTTTTGTATGAAACGTCGGCAGTTTAGACTTAGTTCGCTGCAACCGACAATTCGTTTTGACTATCAAGTTGCTTGCAGCCTACGTCGCAGCGTCGATTTCAATTAATTTTAACAACCAATAAATGTGATTAACTTGAATGCAATTTCTTGAACGTGTAACTGCAGAGTCATAGAAATTGAATTTTTTCATTATTCAATCCAATAATGGCAAATAATATAACTCACTAACTATAAGAGATAAGTGTAAAACCGTACATGTGTCTTATAGATCTTATCAAGGGCTATAATATAGGAAAAAAATTTCCAAATAGGATGAGAAACAAAAAAATGGCAAGCAGTAAAAAATTGTACATGGCCGAAGTGCCCTACTTTTAGACTGCATAGCTCCGCTCCGCAATTTAGAGAGTTGATACTTAAAATATAAATGAAAATACTCCTCTGCTTTGTCAGTGTGAAATTTTATTCCGATAGGACTATGCGTTTTGAAATGCCTGATTTATGTTCCAAGTATTTTAATTCTGCCCCACTGTGTTGTGTGTACTGGCGCACTACCGTGAACCTAAATATCCAAAAAACAGTATATGTACATAATAGTGATGTTACGAATATCAATTTTTAATATTCGCGAATACGAATACGAATATCTGAAACAATATTCGCCGAATTCGAATACGAATATTTAATCTAAATATTTAGTACCACTTAATATTTCAAATTTAATGGAAAAAAATCTACCCTTTGCGTCAATAACAATAAATTGAGAAAAACTGTCACAATACTATAGGTATTTAGCATTATTATGATATTCCGATGACGGAATTTACAAATATTAGTTAATTATTTGGTGGAAAGTAAATAAGGGAAAATACGAGTTTATTTTACCTATACCCAGTCAATATATAGTGACACCACCGGCGAATGTTCCGAGCGAGCGAATGTTTAGTTGTGCTTAGCTTATTTACACACCGCGCAATAGGCTTGATATAGAAAAGACTTCAAAACTTTTTTCTTTGAAGTTGAACATTCCTCTACTGAGCTTTGAGTATTACTTTAACATGATTAATAAATTAATTTAACAGGACTTTACTTTTTAAATACCATGTCGTTGTGAAATATATTTTTTCTTTACTAAAAGAAGATAATTTTTTTCCGTTATAGACACATTTTTTTTAGTAAAAATTAATATTTTTGGTTTAATTTTCAGAATTTTTTATGTATTATTTTTTGAAACGTATTCACAAAATATTCGTAAAATATTCGCTTGAATTTGGCGAATACGAATATCATGAAAAAGGCGAATATTCGTAACATCATAAGTACATAATAGTAAAAACATTTATTATATTGACCTCCTATATTGCTACAAAGCGAAATACTTGCCACTGAAAGTTAACTAAAGTTAACACTAATGAAGCTTTCCGATGTTGTTGTAAATTTTTGGTGTTGTGTTTAAGTTTTTAAATATGTCACATTATTTTCGCTTGTGAACGTATTAGATTAAAAATATTTGTTATTAAAAAATTTTATAAAAGCATACATATATTTTTCAATGTTTTAATGTTATTTGTTGCATCAATAATATACAACGAGAGGTTATATCCGCAAAAATACATATATGAAATAAAGGAAGCATTAAAAGGACAAAACTACTTTCATAATAGTACAAAATTGGTTTCATATTTGAAAATGGCCAAACATATATATAAATACACACATTAGAGCAGGTCGATTTATTTTTCGAAAAATCGTATAGAAGAAACGTAATCTATGGACAATTCTACCAAATTTCCCCAATTACCATAGGTCGGAAAGAAATTCCTAGCCCGCGCAAATCGATATTAAGTTTTATATATGGGCTAAAACAAATAAAACCAACAAACCAGTTATCCCTGACCATTCCGTTTTTTATGAAATTAGTAATGCAAAATCATAGCGCAATAGACTTTCTGGTTCGTGAAATATAGCGACTTGAAAATGGAAAAATTTAAGAAACAATTTAATAAACCAACTACAAAATTATGTACATATATTTACTTATATAAGCAGGTGGGAGGTAGACTACACGAAGTCACCTATTTTTAAAAATACGTTATTTTATACTGTTTGAGTAGCTATTTTTTCCTATTTTAATGTAACGGTACTATTATATGACATAATATTATTAAGGATATGTTAGAAATAAAATTAGCTCTATATATTGGGTGTTTTTTATTGAGGTATAGAACTTTAAGTTGGCATCACTTTTTTAACTGGCGGCCATTTTGTCAGCTGTCAAGTGATTAATATTTAGTTTGGTTTGCCATTTCATCATGAACAGGTTGACAAAAGAACAACTCTTGCAAATCGTGCAAATTTATTTCGAAAATAATGGTTCAGTTCGCGAAGTTTACCGCAAGCAAAATCGCAAAATTTTGTTCAGTGATGAGGCTAATTTTTGGTTGAATGGCTATGTCAACAAGCAAATTTGCCGCATTTGGAGTGAAGAGAATCCACATGAGACCCTTGAGACGCCATTACATCCACAAAAACTGACTGTTTGGTGTGCTCTATGGGCTGGTGGAGTCATTGGGCCATACTTCTTCCGAAATAATGCTGGAGAGTCAGTTACCGTTAATGGAGACCGGTATAGAGCCATGATAACCGAATATTTTGTTCCCGAGTTGGATGGCATGAATGTGGATGAGTTGTGGTTCCAACAAGACGGCGCTACATGCCACACAGCGCACGTCACAATCGATTTATTGAAGGAAACATTCGATGAGCGCATAATTTCGCGGAATGGACCTGTCAATTGGCCACCAAGATCGTGTGATTTGACACCATTGGATTATTTTCTTTGGGGATATGTGAAGTCGCTCGTCTACGCCAACAAACCAGAAACGTTAGGGGACTTGGAAGCCAACATTCGTGGCGTTATTGCCAACATACGGCCCCATATGCTCGAAAAAGTGGTTGAAAATTGGATCTGTAGGATTGGCTTTATTCGAGCCAGCCGCGGCGGCCACATGCCCGAAATCATATTTAAACATTAATGGCATAAAATCATCCTTCCAATAAAGCCAAATTGATGGACATTAAAACGATTTTCTTGTGTTTTATTTCAATTCGAAGTTCTATACCTCTAAAAAAAACACCCTGTATAATACTTGGGGTAAGTCCAACTGTTACTGCCTGTTCAACGATGTCGCAGGAAAACCTGAGCGATCGAAAGCGACTTTCTCGAAATCTAGTCAATTTGGGTTCAACAATATCGACAACTTTCGTTTGCTTGCACTTACGTGTGTCAATGTTTCTCTCTTAAATATTTAAATTTTACAATAATGCCATATTGTAAATTTCTAGTTTATTTGACGATTTTCATTAAAACACAGAAAATACTACTAAATTGTTTGAAGAAAAATACAACCAAACATAACAACATGAGAACCCATTTTAAGGTACTCGCAGTTTTACAGGAAATATTTATAATTTTCTAGTACAAATTCTGGTTTTGTTGTGCAGGTGCGACTACCTTGTTTGATGGGCTTTACACAGTAAAGAAAACTGAAGTTTTGAATGTGTTAATGAGTTTTATTTTCTTAAAAAAAAAAGCCATGAGTATGTGCATAAATAATAAAAAAAATTAATAAGACTGATAAAAAATATTATAATAAAGAGAGATATTATGAGTTCTAAGAATTTAATGGACGTTTATGCAAAATTTTTTAGCAGCCGCAAGCGACACAGCAAGTGAGTGATTTTGACATTACGTTCGTATTGCTTCGACATTGTTGAATCGGATATCGTATGAAACCACTTACGTTTTCTTTCTACTTGTCGTTCGATTCATCATTCGTATAAAAACATATTTATGGCTTTGTTCATGAACGCAAATCAGTGTTCTTTCGCTTAGAATGTGGATGAACATCTTCTTTCAACATCGTTGACCAGGCAGTAATTTATTATACATATATAATCATCATAGTTATTCTATACGTTTTTCATTAAAACTATCGGTTTATCATAAAGAAAAAAAATAGAACTTTTGAATCCCAACTTAAAGACTTTGTACAATAACGACCTGTTGTTGTCTGTAAAAAATAAAGAAAATTGCAAATACCTTTTTCAGGATACTTTGGCATTTTAAAGGATATTGTAGCGGGAAGCGTTGTCCTTTTTAAACAATACTTATTAAGATGATACTCAAAGCTTTCGAATGACAGCAAATTTATTAATATCGCGCGCTAAAGCTATTCCTTTTTTAATATTTACATCAAATATTTAACTCCACTAAATGTAGTAATTCTTTCATCTCACAATCGGTTTTTAATAATACAAGTATTGATACTTTTGAGGAAAATAAAACTTTGACATGACCAGGAGTTTTTGTTTTTTTTTGAAATTTTTAAACAGAAATTAAATCAGGGAGGCATTTTCGTCAAAAGTATTAATACTTGCATTATAGTCTGAAACAGCCATAAGTAACACAATTTTCAATTGTTGAGAAAAGTATTTTGCCCACGACAGAAGTTGTCCGGATAGTTAAGAAAGCGTTGTGTAAATAATTTGTTATTTTGGTCCATTTTTTGCTGTCTTCAAATAATTTCAGCTGGTTTGTTAATAGCAGCGTTCAAAGTTTCCTCGAAAGTATTCACCTTAAAAACATCACTGTCTTCTGAAGTAATATCCTTTTCCTGATTTTCATCGTCATTAAATACATCAAAAACGTGCAAAAATATTTTCTGCATATCTAATTATCGTGCATATTGAAAAACATTGCAGTTTACTAAAAAAATGTGGAACTTTTAAATAATTAATTAAAGAGAGAATTTTTTCCCTTCGTTCTTCAATCCAAAATAATTAAATATACACTTTGAGGCTTCGTTGCTTTCTTTCCCCTTACATAGATATTATTTCATGATGAACGACAACAATTTAAAGAAGAAGAAAAGGTGCCAAAATCATAAATTTTTCTGTATATAAATAGATTTTTAATCCCGGGAATTCCCGCATAAAATTACCGCGAAAGCGGGAAACGAAATTAAGCCAGTTTCCCGTAACGGAAAATCCTGGGAAAACCCCTAGTTTTGATAAACTTAAAGGACAAAAAATTAAGCACTACTGTTGCTCGAATCCACTTTGTTCATTCTTGCATTAACGAAGAATTTTACACTTCAAAAAAATTTTTTAGATAAACTAATTTTTGAATTTTGGGTTCAGTACCACCGCACAGTGGCGCCATTTGACTTTTTTCGTTGCAAAAATCATATCTTTTGAACCGAACAAGATAATCGAATAATTTAAATTGCATGTCATAGATAATTGTTCAACCTATAAAATGAGCGGTTGGAGTGGACGCTACACCTTATAGGTGCTTACTTATGGGTTTTCAAAGTTAAAATTTGTGAAAAAATCCAAGTTTTGGTAACAAAAAAATTTTTTTTAAGAATTTTATATTTTTTTGTAGTTCTTTTGTAAGCTTTTCATGTTTTAAGATATTACCTAAAAAATTACAACAAAAGATTTTTTTTTTAAATGATTTTTTCAATTTTCTGTAAAATATTCATTTTCTTGGTAAGACAAAGTATGTCTAAAATACAAATCATTTCTAAACTCTAATTTTTTTCTAACTCATCTATTTTATGGTAACAAAATCAAATTATTTTTACCAATCTTATATTTCTTAGTTCTTTTGAAAGCTTTTTCTGTTTTAAAGTTATTAGCCAACAAATTAAACAAATTTTTTTTCAATTAATTTTTTTAATTTTCTGTAAAATATTCATCACAATTCGTAACAGAAGGTATATCTAAAAGACTAATCATTTCTAAAGTATAATTCCATTGTAGTTCTTTTCGTGACTTCACATGCCGCAGGGAAGAAATAAGTGGATCGGAAGATGCTGCTAACATGTTGAAGAGGTCCTCATTTTGCCTCACCCTTGATGCTTTGAACGTGTTCTGCAATCTATATTTTTTGTAAAATTTGTTAAGAGACTCCTGCGCTTCTTCAGAAAGCTCTCCAATTGGCAAAGACTGGTACTCAATTATATCTTTGCCATGCGCCAATATTTTATGGACGGTCGGGGTCAACTTCTTCTGTGGATAAATTTTTGCTAAAAGAGATGCAGTTTCCGATGCATATTCTCCAAATTTTGTAGAATTAACACTTTCTTGGCAGTTTAAAACATTCAAGATCGTTCCCAATCTTTTGACGATTTCATTGTCAATTCCAGTGATTCTACTTACTGCCTCATCATTTGCAAAAAATCTCCTTGAAGTGTTTCCATCGTTTGAGTTACCGTATCCACACTTGGGGCAGTCTACTTTTAGTCCAAGTTGTTTCCAAAAAGCATTCTGTATTTGCTTCTTTCTGATCTTTTCCTTATCCTTAATTGATGTATTTTCATCGATGTTTTCATCTTGTTGTGGTAGGGTATACGCCAGTTTTAGCAAGAACTCCATACACCTTATCCTTGCGTGCAATGGTGACATTCCATATTCGTAATTCTCCTCGTTTGTAGAATCGTTTAAATTACCGAAGTTCTTCTGACTCTTTTTGCAAATCGGGCATGTCAATGTTGAGGTTGTTCCTGTCAGTTCGTTTACGACTTTTCCGTCAACCATGGTCAGGTGGAACTCGTAACTACATTCAATATATTTTCCTTCTCCAATTTGCAATTTTGTATGCTTAATCTTGCTTATTTGTTCTTCAATGTCCTTCACCGTGGTCCTTATGAGTTCTGCCGATTCCTTTGCAAACTGAAACATTATTGGTCGGCAATAATGCACTGATGACGGTCGATGATTTTTCCAGTGTAGGGAAACATCAGATTTTAGCCGCAATGGAACAACAGATGCCATAAACATATTTCCGTCAGATATTGTAGTGTCATCGGAAGATATCCTTTGCTTATAAACGCTTTGTCCGGATGATCCATCGCAGCCCCATTTGCTGATCAATGTTAGTTTCTGAGGAAGAATTTCCACCTCATTTTCAGGAAGACTTTCCAACAACCGTTTTGCTGTATGGTCCATAAGATCCTGCAGATTGGCTTTCGCAGAGACTTCCGTAAACTCCGTACGCAATGGTCGTGAATTTATTTTGGCTTGCGTAATATGCTTGTATCCGGGGAAAAGGTCAGCCCCGTGTCGCATTAAAGATGCCCGTAGTATCTCATATTTCTCTTTGGAAAGTTCTAAGTCCAAAAACAGAGCCAAGGCTTCTTCGGAACTATACTTTTTAATATGTGCGTTTGTGGGAGTGGGAATGCTTTCCTTAATCCTTTTTAGTCGCAGTGGGCTTGCATCAGCAACAGATTTTGTAATCTGCGACCTAACTCGTTCACTATCCTTTATGTATTTAATAGACAGCGCATCCGATAAATCCTTCGTGGTCAAGTCATTGGTGGCATCGGCAAGTTTCCTCTTTCTTGTGAAAATTGAACACTCCTCCATACTTTTTTTTGGCCTTCCTTTTTCTCCTCTGGTTGATGTGGAGGGTTTATCTACTGCCAATATATCCAGGATGGTGTCTTCATTAAGCCAGTCCTCGTATTTGGAGTTGAAGATGTTAATGGTTCGATTGCATTTCACCCATTTTGTCTTAATTTTGGCATGTATCATACAAAGATTATTTTTTATACTTTTGCTTCTCTCAATATTTCCGTATAAGCTATCGAGTTCTTCTAAAGCAGCTTCCGCGAAACACGTTGGTGTAATTGACTTTCTAAACAGTTCAAATAATTTTAAATTGTTCAACGCCATGTTTTCAATACTTGTTTCGCCAACTTTCAGTCGTAGACTAATGCAGGCATTAAGCTTGTTTTGCAATATATAGGCCTATGCTACCATGTCTACAAATGTACCTGTTACATGCATACATATGCATTTGGGCTGAATTATACAGTTTTGATATTATGCACGTAGCCAAATGAGATTTGTGCCTACCTGTACCATAAGTCAGTATTGTTCTTCACCATATGTACGCCAAAAATAATTTTTAAGTGAGGTGCGTACCTGCTTATTTCAATGAGTAGTTTTTTGTGCATCTTGTGTCTGTAACGGAATATTAGGACCAAATTTTTCGCCAGAGGCTCTCAGGTAGACAACTGACTCAAAATGCAATTTTCAAACTATTACATCAAAGTAACTGTCAGTCAAGGCATGTAAGGGATGCCCGCCATACAATTTCTGCAACAATGTCTTTTTAACGTTTTTTACCTGTAGAAGCCAAATAGGCACGTAAAGGCAGATAAAACCTTTTGAGTTATGTAAAAGACTAGTTAAAGAACATATTTTGAAAATATGGCGGAGGTAAAAAAAGGTAAATTTTTTTTATTTTCCGTCAAAGTTGAAGAATAGTGAAAAAATGGATAGTTTTTAAATACTGATTTACCTAGAGAAACACAAAGCAAACAGCACAATTTTTTTTATTGTTATACATTTAATAAGCACATCAATCACTAAAAACAAAAAAAAATACTATTCGTTGCCTAGTTTTCGTGATATTACACCTGAAATCGGATCAAACTACCTAAAAATTGTGTGTTTTTTTAAATCCGAAAATTGGTTAACTTTGAACAGTTATGTCTTCTAAACTAAAAATCTGATATTGTTAAGAGTAGCATATTTGAGATCGTTGAAAAGTTTACTATAAGATGGATTCATTTAAAATTTCGCAGGCGCACATGAAAATTTTGATTTTTGCAACCTCGTTTGCTCTACGGGCGCCACTGTGCACCGTCACAAAATAAAAGCACCAAAAATTAGACTAAAAAAGCACCGAGCACTAACTCCAAAACTTTTCACTTCCAAAACTTTTAAAAGCACTAAAAGCGGTGCGAAAAGCGCTAAGTTGACAACGCTGAGTTCAATTCAATCATTAATACAATTGAGCGATGAGAAACACTCACTTTACTGAGCGTTTTTAGCTCAGTGAGCGCTTTCTAATGAAATCCATAAGGCGAATTTGAGATGAATCTTTCATCTTTCTTGTGTCTGCTGTTTCATAGTTTAACTAGAAATATTTGCATCATACCCGAATTTGCCTTAAGGACGTATCCAATACAAAAACCACGGACCGGAACTTTTCTTAGAATATAACCCAACGCATGCAAAAAGCTAATTTACACACCTTTTAAAGAAAAAAATATTATTTTTAGTACTACACATTATATTTTTTTGCTCAATGGAAACTTTTTCTGTTCCCTATTCGAAATTTCATTTTTTAGGGTTCCGTACACCAAAAGTCTACAGGACCCCTATTGTTTTCGCTACGCTGTCCGTCACATGCTGTTTTCTCGAGAACCGTAAGAGCTGCGGAACTGAAATTTTTACAGAATATGTAAAACTTTTGCCGCTACAACAAAAACTATATGACAGATAAAAATTAAAGGGTGTTCTAAAGCGAGGAACGAAACATATTGAAATACTAATGTAATATACAGTCACTTATACTCTAAAACACTTTTGCATATATTTAGTATAAAAGTGGGCAACACTTTATTCTTTATTATTGACCTAATATTAGACACGCATTCTTTTTGTTGATTTTTGAACAAAATATGTTTACTTAAACAAATTGAAAAATTAGCGGCGAAGCGGTTGGCTGGCTGCAGCATCGAACCGCGACCTCTTTGCTAATAGTCTGGCGTATCTACCTATCAGCCATAGGCGTATTATACTTTTTCTGCCATTTTATCCACTTGAACTAAATATGTATGTATGTTTAATTTGTGAAGTCAAATTAGACAAATTATGTTTTTTAATTGCAAGTACCTACAAAATCGATGCAATTTTGGACAACGAGAAATTGTCAACACAAATTTAGACAATATATGATCCAAAATTTTAATAAATGTTTTAGAGTGTATATATAGACACTTTAAATTTTCAAAGTTAGTGTTAATTGGTGTAGTCTGTAGAATAGTCTACACCAATTTATAATGATTTTTAAAACAATAAAAATTAAAGGGTGTTCTATCTGTTAATGTAATTTTACTATGTAATTTAGATAATATGCTGTATCTGGGAAACCGTAACAGGAAAGCTCTTGAAAAAATCGCCAAAATTAAAAAGAGCGCTTAAAGAAAAAAAAGCACCAAAACTAAAAAAATCGCTAAAACGCAAAAAACACCAAAACTAGAAAGATCGCCAAAAATCGAAAATAATCCTCAAAACGAAAAAAACACTGCAACATAAAAAAAAATCGCTAAAACTAAAAATATCACGAAAAAACGAAAAAATCGCCAAAAATGGAAAAAAATCACTAAAACTCACAAAAGCGCCAAAACTAAAAAATCGCCGAAAACAAAAAAAAAAAAAACAATCGCCAAAACAAAAAAAACTAATACAAAAAAATCACAAAAAACCGAAAAAATCCCCACAGCCAAAACAAGCGCCAAGACTAAAATAAATCGCTAAAACTAAAAATATCGTCAAAAACCGAAAAAACGTTAAAACAAAAACCACCAAAACCAAAAACCGAAAAAAAACGAAAAAATCGCTAAAACAACGAAAAAACTTAAAAAATATATAAACTAATATTAAAAAAAATCAAAGCCAAAATATTTTCAAAATGAAAAAATGGCAAAAACGAAGAGGGATATATAAATATGTACATATATTCATACGGAACCCTTCGTGTGCGAGCCAAAGTCGCACTTTACTGAACTTATTTATTTGTATAATAATTATTTAGTTTCTTTCACAATTTAGCTCTTCTTTTCATTCTCAATATTATTTATAATGTTAGCAAAACAAACAAATTTTGACTTCCAACTACATACACAAAAAAGGTCACCAGGTGCGCACAAGCCATATTGTTTGTGACTGTGCTGTCAATTATACAGTGGAAGCCATATATATTTTGACATTAACGCCGTTTTTCTTCTTTTTTATTTCCAATCCAATACAAAGAAAAAATAAATTAAAACTATTTAGATTAGTAGGAAATATTGTATATTATTTGAAAACAAAAGAATTTTCACTTTTCAAATCTGTTTTGTTAATTTTTTTTTTAATTGAAACTAAAAATAGGAGAGTTCAGTATGTGTCATAAGACAAATTTTTGCATTTCTTATTTAAAATATATGAGAACTTTAAAGTAAAGAAAAATAGTTTGAATTTGAAAAAACGGCTTAAATGTGCAAATATATATGCCTACAACTGTACCCAGCGGCGAAAATTTCGATTACAGAAGCAATGATACGATGCACACATGTAAGACAGTAACGCACACCATCTCATATACGAACCTAGTATACATTTTCAAATGCATTGCCACATTTGTAGAGTAAACGCCTTCCACCTGTACACAAAGTAAGCGAGATACTGAAGTGTTCATCCAAAAGACATTTTAAACACTTCTTCGAACACATTGTAAGCTGGCAGTAGGCAACTCGGATATAATTTCGCTTACTTTGTGAGCAGCTAGAAGACGTCCTGAACACTTCTTCGAACACACTGTAAGTTAGCAGTAGGCAGCTCAAATGCAATCTCGCTTACTTTCTGAGCAGGTAAAAGACGCCTTGATACAAAATATGAATGGAATTCATTCTTGTGAATTCCATACACTACCGTCGTACACTTTATAAGCTAGCATTCATTGAACACAAAGTGTGGCAAACATCATTAAATAGATGTAATGTGGTAGGCAGTGTTCGCCGCTGGGTACTTGTGAAATGTTTCTCTAAGAATTTGCCTTGTAAGCAATGAGCTACTGAGGTAACTAAGTGAAATAGCTCAGCAAAGTGAGCTGAGCGGAAAAGAGCGCTAACTCAAAAGAGCTGATAAGCACAACTCTAAGCTGAATGAAATTATACCCAGCAGCAAAAATTTCGATTACAAAAGCGATGATCCGATGCCCATATATACGAACCTAGTACACATTTTCAAATGCATTGCCGCATTTATAGAGTGAACGCCTACCACCTGTACACAAAGTAAGTGAGATACAAAATATGAACGAAATTCATTCTTGTGAACTCCATACACTACTGTCGTACACTTTGTAAGCTAGCATTGATTGAACACAAAGTGTGGCAAACATCATTAAAGAGATGTAATGTGGTAGGCAGTGTTCGCCGCTGGGTAGTTTCTTATACTCTTTGTAGTGAGTTTCGTTAATAGTCGTGTTATATATGTGAAAATTACGAAAAGTATTCGGGTACCGGTGGCTTAGCATGGTGATGTATTCCCAAGATGGACTTTCAAATGAGAGACCTAACATCAGTAAACTTTTACCTCTGAAGATTGCAAATTAAGAACACAACATTTGTTATTTGAAAGTAATTTGTGTGCCCTTTAATATGACACCTCAATGCAACATCTAGGGTAAGTAGCAAGTCTAAGAATGTATTAGTAGAACATTCTGTATTAGTATTGGTTTAAAATATAAAATTTCCCCACACCACTAAAACCGCACTTGGTTGCAATAAGAAGTATTCTAAATAATTCATATTTCTTAAACATGAATTTTCAGAAGTTTGTACAATTATTTTTGTATAAATTAATGAAAACATGAATTTAGAAAAAAATATAGATTTGCTAAACATTTTTTTGCAATTTTTCTATTTGGTACTAATTTTTTTTATCACAAATAGGAACAAAAATGCAATACTGCTGAACGAAAAAAAATTGTTGGAAACATCGATATTTTTCAACATACAAATGTCAAAAAAATTAATAGATATTTTACAAATACAATTAAACGAACAACAAAATTTCTTTAAAACAGTGCAAAAAAAAATTAATTAAAACTAATAAGTGATTTTGCGTGTGAAAAAAGTGCAAATTAAAGGATATTTAAGTGCAAAATTTATGTTCTTTTAAGTGTGTTGAAATGAGAAAAATATTCTCGCTCACGTAAGTTGAATTCACAGTACACGTATGTGTTAAGCAGTGTTGTCAGGTAACTTTTTTTCTTAAAAAACTTTTTTTCTTAAAATTAAAAAACCGGCCCAATCTAATACTTTTCGATTCGTATATTTTATTAGTTTTTACTATATTACTACATATTTCTATATCCTAAATTGTTTAGGATTTTGATTGTGAATCGAAAAGTCTTTTTAGTAAAAAGTGTGCTGATCACGTAATCGTAAGGCGTGCCACATATAAGGGGACTATAATGCTCAATTAAGAAATTATGCGCAATTATAGCGATGGAAATTATAGTGTTGTACTAAACAAAAAGTTAGAAAAAAGAAGTCAGATCCGCACACAAACATTAATGTGAAAATAAGGCCAAGTTCCTATCCAAAAATTTCATTTCTTATATCGAGAAGAATTATGGGGAAAATGTTGCCTAGTTAGCTTAGAAATTAAATGGTATCATACATATCAAGGACTTGATCCTTATTTTGATCTCAGTACTTTTAACGGCCGAAATTTTTCAAAGCTATGTTTTTATGCGGAGTATTATTTACAACTGTTAACTCATTTTTTAAAGCAAATTGAAATTAAAACTTTTGTATTATAATTTTCTCACCGGTCGACCGGGTTTTTCTGAATTTCAAAACCCGTAAATAGTCGAACTATTCGAAAACCGGTTTCTGAAAAATGTCGGTTAATCGATCACCCTAGTATATATGTACATACATATCTTCATATAAAAATCAAAGGAGCATATCATATTTTTAAACACTTTTTCAGGAGATAAAAAACTTATTAAAAAGCAAACTTTTATTATTATAAAAATTATTTATTCTGGGTAGTTTTATTAATGAAGTCTAAATTAATGATACTATCCTGAAAACCCAGTTTTTGAAATCACTATATTTTGCTTATTATTATGGAAAATTTTTAAACATGATAATAGGCCCTTTTGCATTTTAAATAACGATATGTAAACTGAATTTTATATCAAAGTAGCGGTAGCAAAAAAGTTCTTTTTATAAACATTTGAAGGAATCAAGTCTCTCCAAATATATCAAGAGCTGCCAAATCATCATCGCTAACTTTATATGTACATGTTATCAGAATAAAAAAGTTTAGGTATAAAATTTAAAAACAACATACATTTTTTCAAAAGACTTCTTTTTAAATATTGCACTTGAATTAACAAAAAAAAATTATGTAGTTTGATTGTACTTTATCTACTACGAAAACTAAATAGATCAGTTGTAAAATACAGAACTATTAGTTATAGGGAAATCTTCTAGCTATCATATATAATAATGATACTGAATTATCTACTGCGAAAGAGATGTTGACCAGTTGTAAAATATAATAAAAATTACGTCTTGTATAGGCATAGTAAAATCCCCTAGAAATCCCCTAAATTTCCCCCTAAGAATTTTAGCCCCATAAATTTGCTCCTAAATGAAATAAAAACCCCTAAATCTAGGGGGGAAACCCCTAAACTGGCAACTCTGGTATGAAGCGAGTTGTCATTATTTTACTGTGAGTACGAGACCTTACTATCTATGTTATCAATGGTAAGTAGTTTTAAATACATACATACACATATACATAATTTTGTAAAGTCGGTTTTTGCATTAACCCATTATACAACTTTATATCGATTTTCGCGGGGTAGTAATTCATTTCCGACCTATTATTTCTCAGCAGGAATTTCTTAGAATTGTCCGTATATTACATTTCTATAATACCATTTTGTCTCTAATAAACAGTGTGTATATGCTACCTTCATATAAATAATTGCTAATGCTTGAACACGTAAATGTTTTTGATGACAACCGACGTGGCATTAAATACATGATGAGAATGATAAAGCTAAAAACTAGGGTATTCATTCGGTTAATACATTTTTTCAACTTTTGTAGTATTATAACGTAGTTTTTGTATGATTAATTATTTGTTTCGTCTCATATACAAAGGGTATGTGGTTCGAAATTATTTTTATACAAATAAAGAAGTGTGTTCAGTGATCTTAACTGAAGTAAAACTTTAAAATCTTTGGACGTGGCTATGAAAGAGTTTAGTAAGCACTCTGCTACTCTAATTAAACTTGACAGAATTATTAAGTTTTTGTTGAATAATTCAATAAAAGTCAATAATACTGTTGCCACTGATTTAGTTCAAAATCTAAAGATTAGATTTAATGAGAGACGAATTCAATTATGTTATACCTACACTCAGGAAGAATTCCTTCTAGCAACAGAGTTTTAAGGAAAACGGAAACAAACTTCTTTGCAGAAAGTTTGTCGCTGAGCTCTACCAGTATGAGTCAAATGATGACCTGACAACAGAAGAAACTATCGATAGTAATACAAGAAAAGTTTTAACAAAGATAACCGAAACAATTAGAAGTGTTAAGAGTTTGATAAAAATTAAAACAGGAATCTAATGGCATAATGGAAGACTTTATGTGTTTCGAGAAATCCAGGAAAGTACTGAAAAACTAGATGCTTTCAATTCCTTCAACATCTACGATAAGTGAAAGGATTTTTCCAAGTAAAGTTTTATCAAAACTGAACAAGGGAATCTCCTAAATCCAAAGCATTTAAACCAAATTATTTTTCTGAAAGATTGTTTTAGAAGATCTCCTTAAGCCATTGAAATAACTAATAAAATGATATCACAAACTTGTTAGTTTTTTAAATAACACATATATATATATATATATATATATATATATATATATATATATATATATATATATATATATATATATATATATATATATATATATATATATATATATATATATATATATATATATATATATATATATATATATATATATATATATATATATATATATATATATATATATATATATATATATATATATATATATATATATATATATATATATATATATATATATATATATATATATATATATATATATATATATATATATATATATATATATATATATATATATATATATATATATATATATATATATATATATATATATATATATATATATATATATATATATATATATATATATATATATATATATATATATATATATATATATATATATATATATATATATATATATATATATATATATATATATATATATATATATATATATATATATATATATATATATATATATATATATATATATATATATATATATTATATATATATATATATATTATATATATACATATATATATATATATATATATATATATATATATATATATATATATATATATTATATATATTATATATATATATATATATATATATATATATATATATATATTATATATATATATATATATATATATATATATATATATATATATATATATATATATATATATATATATATATATATATATATATATATATATATATATATGATTTATTTATTTTTTGTTTGATTTAGTTCAAGAATTGTTATGCTTGTTATGTTGTCTTTTTACTAATAAACTCAAAATAATAAGTAAATTACTTGATTTATGAAAAAATTTTATTAATCGGCTAACCGGTTAACACCGAAATTAACCGATTATTAACCGATTAAGCGAAAACCATAGACCCGATTAAATTAATACGCTAGTATCTACGGCTATGGTTATGGCTATATGGCAAGTCATCAATAACCAAATAGTGTGTTGTCCATAAGGTTGGCACGAACAGCTGTTGTCTATGGTTAGCACGTCTAATTGAACCTTAAGAATACTTTATATTAAATTGAAATTCATTAATAAGTTGAATTAAAAATTGAAAGCTAATTAGATAGAAAGCATAGAAGTCTGACTGGTGGCAAATAGTTGTCAGAAAACAAAGTCGGTTGTCAAAAAAAACCTAAGTCGAAGAATGTATTAGTATAACATTTTGTATTAGTATTGGTATAGATACAAATTTCTCCACAGCACCAAAACTATACTTGCCCGGTTGGCCATGTCTTTCAGACAACTTGCAAGACCGATGCATGACGATGTTAAAGCGTCGATGACCAGTTGGTGATAGCTCAAACAGATCAGTAAGGACATTTTCAAACAAATGGCCGCTAAGTTCATACATGAAAACAAGAGCGACACTGTCACCCATCTTTTCATTAATGACCATGTAAATGACAACATCCTCAGAAATTTTCCCATTGCATTTTTTCGTTTGTGTCTCTTTTACTGGTGTTCTACAATAACAATTTGAGGAATTTGTCGCTCAGAGAGTATTTAATACAAGAAATTTTAATAAGCAATGTAACGGAACTTTTCATCAGCTCAATTTCGCTCAATTTTAGCAAGCAGGAATGTATCAAAATGATTCAAACTGGTGACAAACTGAGCGACAATGTCAACAAGAAGTTCATTTGCTGATATACGAAAAGTAGTGTGTTTTGTTATAACGAAATTATACAAAATTTTAAATTGAACGTTGCAAGACTAACTTGCGGACAATTCCACACTAGTTGCCATGGCCAGTTGAGTAGTTTTTCTTTTACCATTTCTTTGAGTACGGTTTCTGTTAGTATGTCTTTAAAGAAACTGTAATCGACAAATATCGTGCATGACAAATTTCGAAATTTCCTTAAGTAGTCGTTGATGAAAATGTCCTCTACGACGAGTTGGCCAGCCGGGTAGTTGTACAAAAAGTATTTTACAAAATTTATGTTTTTTAACCCTCCGATGAGTGACAGTTCTGAACTTCAGGGCCGTGTGAAAAGGTCCGTACGGACCTTTTTTGTAAATCATGTTTTTTTTCATATAAAATTTTTTTTTTTGATTTTTTTTTGTTTTTATTGTTTATAACTAAATTCTACATACAAAAATAATTTTTTCAATTTTTTAAATTGTTGCTTTTTTTTTGCTTGAATTTTCTTAAGACTATTATAAAAAAGTTTAAAAATTATTGTTGTTGAGCGTGTACTTCTTGTCCCCCGCCCTGTGCGCAAGTGTTGCAGCGATGTAAAAGTGTGCTATGTTCTCCGCAAACAGCGTTGCCGCAGCCGAAGCAGTATGCCCGTGTTTTCCGCTGCCGCCCGTACTCAGAACGGCAAAGGCGACATGACGGTCTACTTGACCTAGCCGCAAACGACGGTGCATTGCCGTCCATCGGTCTTGGTAATACCTGAAATGAAAAGAAAAATAAAAAACAAATAAATATATATTCTATTCTTGAATTTGAAGATGTTTTTCTTACCCTGACATCGAATGCTTCCATCGCATTGCGTATCCTTGGATATGAGGTTATATGGTTGTTCAGGGCACGTTCTTCGATATTTGGTGTGGCCAATTGTTTCGTTAGCAGTAACAAGAACGACCGCCGTCTGTCACTCCTTTTTATAGGCTTCATTTCGTTGTAAATCGTAAAAGCAGCCAATGCAGCGACGTCCAGCATATTATAAAACATGGCCAACGGCCATCGTTGTGTTGCTCTTTTGCAGCTGTAAGTGCCTAGCATTTGATCCATGGTATCAACGCCGCATTTGTTGGCGTTGTAATCTAATATGGCATAGGGCTTCCGCTTCTCGGTTTGCTCGTCAACGCGGCAGGTGTAGTGCATTGTGGAGAGCACGTTCACCACTTTATTTTTTTTCGGCACGTATGAGCATAACGCTATATCCCCTTCGTTGAACCCAAATAATGTACTATTGATGGTGCGCTTCGGGTTCTTCTTGAACTCCTGTGGAATGAATGTTTTATTGTAGCGCACTCTACCAACATATGCGGTCTTCCCCCTCATCAAAATACGCGCCATGTCAAGAGTGGTAAAGAAATTATCCGCGTATATAGTACGGCCAGCATCTAAATATTTTTCCACAAGATCCTGCACTACGTTCTGCCCTTAGTTTATCTCCCGTTGTTGGTTTGGCAGTTTTACAGAATATGTCATTCCCTTCACAGGATAATACCTCTGTGAGTCGCATAACCAGCATACTTTCAAACCATACTTAGCTGGCTTTGACGGAATATATTGTGTGAAGCGGGTGCGGACTCTGTAAGGGAACAACTGCTCATCAACTGTTAGTGCTTCATGAGGAGTGTAAGCTGCTGCCAAGTTATGTTGCAACATTTGCCAAATATCGTCAATAGCTGCAGTTTTGCTGTTGATGACTCGCTGTTGTCGAGTATTTCCATTGTCGAATCGAATAAATTGCTTTATACACATGAAGCGATCGTACGACAACGCAGCTTTGTATATTGGGCAACGCGTCGCGCCCCATAATTCCATAGCTGGTTCATGGTTTGATCTTGTGAGTCCAGCATACAAAAGAATAGCTACAAAGGCGTCAAACTCTTTCACTGTCACTGGCTTCCACTCCTTTTTCTTCGTGGGATTCGCCAAATTCCATGCAGCTGTAACCTCCCTGCCTTTACGATTTGTTTCACGTAGCGCTAAGTGTATTATTTCCTGTGGCATGATTGAACGCATTATTGTATAGGGGTCGTGTATATTTCCTGTTGGTCCTGGTTTCTTTCTTGTGAAGTCGACCACGTTATGATTACGAGTGCGTGATGTTGGTGGTGCTTTTTTACTCCATTGGGTGCCACCTTCATTTAGCTCGACGTATCCTTCAGTTTCGGCATCTGACTCTTCAGCAGGTTGTATGTGCGATCTTCATCATCCTCATAATTATCAATTGCAGCAATATCAATTTCTTCATCCATAAAATCAGCAAATCTACTATCAGCTGCACGCCTTTCATCCGCAGTCATTTGCTGGTAACGTGTACTACGGCGTACAACCATTTCAGCAACGTCCAAATTACTTGCATCTGCCATATTTATATTTTTGTTTCTAGCACACACGATTTTACTCTTCGCTGTCTAAACTTTGACTGATTTGGTTTACGAAACTACAACTTCTTTTATACTCTTTCGTACGTCTACCTGAACTCAAAGACATTTAGGGATTACTTTATCATCATTATAATTTTTTTATTGTTTCAACACATAATTTACTTGTTCTGAACACAAAGACCAGAACTCAAAGACATTAGGGATGATGATAAAAACAAAAAAATTCTAAGAACTGGTTTATTGCTAGTAGTATAAAATTAGAATATTGTGCCTTTCCTTGAAAGCAATAAAGTTCATGTCTTCGAATTTTTCTTAGAATTTTTTGTTTTTATCATCATCCCTAATGTCTTTGAGTTTAGGTCTTTTTGTTCAGAACAAGTATATTATGTGTTGAAACAATAAAAAAATTATAATGATGCCCAAAAACATGCATTTATTAGTGAAATTCAGTACAAGGTCCATACGGACCTATTCACACGTCCGCGTACTATTCTCACTAAAACCTCAATAACTCCTAAAGTAATGATCCGTTCGTCTTGATTTTTCTCCCAAAAGATGCGCAACAAAATACTCTTGGAATACAGAGTAACTGGGGGGGGTTGTAGTGGCCGAAATAGGAGTAATTTCAGTTTGAAAAGGCAAAAAGGTCCCTAGGGAGCTTCTCACTCATCGGAGGGTTAAACACATATTTTTAGTTATTATATACAACTAATTAATTAATGAAAATATGAACTTGAAATCATTTTTGATGCATTTCAGCTCAAAAACTGTGAATTCGCTAAACATTTCTTTGCAGTTTTTCTATGGGTTACTAAACAAATTTATCATAAATAGTAATAAAAATGCAATACTGTTCAATGAAAAAAATGGTTGAGAACTGTTAATAACACACCTATTATTAAAATGTGTTAAAACACACCTAATATTAATATTAATTGAATTTGTCCAACCAAAGCAAAATATTAAACGTATTAAATTGCATTAATTACAACTTTGTTCTGATTGGTTAATTTCCCATAAATTTTAAGTTTCTGTAGACATTAGCTCAGCATTTTTTTATTATTAATTTAGTATAAGTATCGTAATAAAATTTAAATTCTTGTCAGTCTGACACAAAATAAATCTGAGTGTTTTAATTTTCTGATTCATTGTCTTCAAGTTTTGAAGATAAAACAATAAAAAAAACAATTAGTACGGTTCCAATTCAAGTGTTGGAATTGAGTAATACTAATAATTAACATTTGTTGGTGACCCCTAGCTTTCAAACTTTAAAAAACACGCAACAGCGCTACAAATTACAGGATACTCGTATCATCCACCTTTTGAAATTCAACATCCTGCTACAGATTTGCTACAACATTCAAGTCAAGGCTCATTCTATACAGGACATCCACGAATTTCCTAATTACGACGTCAGACAGCAACAAGTCTTCATCGTCAACAGTCCACCAAATAACATTTTGGTGACAACTCGCCTTTAAGACTTATCAAGACAGCTGGATATCAACCAGACCAATCAACATTTTGGCAAATAAATAAAAAAAAAAATTTTTTTCAGCCATTTTTGATCCTCCAACAACCTCCATCCATTTTCGTTACCTACAACAACGATTAAATCATGGCTTCTTTCGAGGAATTGGTCATCAACCAAAAACAAATTGGCAACAAAATTGAAGTCATAATCCGAAATTTCAAGAAAGATCCTGCATCAAGAAAGGATTCTACACATTATTTCCAGGAAAGGTTGAGACGACTGGAAGCGGAATGGTCAGAATTCGAGACCAATGACACCAAGATTCGCCTCATTGAAAACCTTCCAATGGAACATCAGTATTTCACGGAAGACTATTACACCGCAGTTATGAATATCGTAGACCAATATAAGGCGATTTTTGAAAATTCAATAACAAAAATTACTGAATCTACCGGCAAGCAAAAAATTCAATCGGTCGGATCAGAGCCAACTATACTTACCACTGACAAATCAGTAAATCAACAAGAGCTAGTCAAGCTCATGCGGAGGCAAGCCGCCATGATGTCATCGTTGGAGCGCCTTTTAGAAGACGTCTTCACAAGAGAAGACACCAAAACCGCAACAAATTTGTGGCAAAATATTGAAAGCTTGCATTATCAAATTGCAGAATTGAGTGCTGACACAAGCAAACAAGGCTATAATATGGATAGATTCATCCAGTTAGAAAAAAGGCTGCGGACGGCGATTAAAACCACTGGAAATAGTACAAATGATCAAGCCCACTCTATGCCCCAAAATAATCAGCAAGATTCACGGACAATCCCAATTCCCAAGATAACGCTTCCTAAATTTGAAGGAAATTATTTGAAGTGAAAGGAGTTTCATGATTTATTCTCTTCACTAATAATACAACAACCGATACCAGACATTCAAAAAATGTGGTATCTCAAAACACATCTGGAAGGAGAAGCAGCAAATCTTATCAAGCACTTCACTGCTACAGGAGATAATTTTGAGGCAGCATGGTCATTAGTAATAGAGCGCTAAAACAACAAACGATTGCTTGTTGGCAAACTGTTACAGGAGCTGGTCGATGTTCCAAACAGAGCTTCAAGCGATAATTACAAGTCATTGCATGATAAAACACAAGAGTGTCTTTTAGCATTACAGAATCTTAAAATAAACACAGCCACTTGGGATCCGTTGCTACTACACTTGTTATTAAAAAGACGTAGCCTTCGCTACGAGCAATCTCTTTCACATCCACGCGAAGTTCCAAAACTCAAGGAATTTTTGGAGTTCTTGGAGAGAAACTTTTAGTCAATGGAGGCAGTTGCTCTGAAGGACAAACCACAACACAAGGTGGTATCAACAATTATAGTAGTACATGCAGACTGTGCAATAGTAGTGACCACAAACTATACCACTGCAGTAAATTCCTGCGACTATCAGAAGCATAACGACTACAATGGGTACAACGAAAAAGGTTATGTATAAATTGCTTCGGAAGTGACCATGGTTCAAAAACTTGTAATTCAGGTAGCTGCAAAAGGTGTGCGAAAAAACACAACACGTTGCTCCACTTAGAAAAAAGGGGCAATACCAAAACAACGAAAAGCTCATCAACTCCATCTTCAGCTTCGAATCCGAGTCCAGAAGTAAAGCCGCCTGCCTCAGAAGTAGCAGCAGTTGCATCAGCAACAACAAATATCGGTGCGGGCCGCCAGGGTCATGTATTGCTAGCAACGGCAAGAGTTATCATTACGGCCTCAAATGGTGTATCAGATGAGTTTAGAGCAATATTAGACTCTGGCTCACAAGTAAATATTGCATCCAAACGGCTCTGTCAAAAATTGTCCATTTCACCATTTGAGACCTCCCTCTGTATTGATGGTGTAGGTGAAATTCGAAGAAATTCAAAATATCGCATAAATATTGGAATGATGTCCAGGAATCGCAATTTCTCAGCAAATGTTGAAGCGTATGTTCTACCTAGCATAATTCCCTCGCAACCCAATCAGCATGTTGACATTTCAACTTGGGGAATTCCCAACAATATTCACCTAGCAGATCCTCATTTCTATCAGCAGGAAAAAATAGATTTGCTGCTTGGAGCGGAATTTTTCTTCAAATTAACTCAAAATGGCACAATACACATTGCTGACGATCTTCCAACACTTCAAAATACAGCTTTGGGACGGATTGTGGGTGGAGCAATCGGGAAAAATCCAATCCCGAGTCCCTTATGTGCTACAACATGTGCAGTATTTGGAGACTCCACTTCATTGGAAGAAGCCATAGAGCATTTGTGGAAATTGGACGATATCGAAAGCAGCGAAAAAGTTCTCTCGCTCCCCGAAAAACTATGTGAAGCACATTTTACCCAACATGTTCATACCAATGGCGAGGGTCGCTTCATAGTCAGTCTTCCTTTTCGTGAAAACCCAAGTGCGTTAGGAGAATCACATGCAATGGCATACAACCGATTCATGAGTCTAGAGCGTCGACTCCAAAAAGATGAAGGAATTCGAACCGAATATATACAATTTATGCCAGACTACGAGCAATTGGGGCACATGCAGAAGGTAGATATCGACACTGTATTAAATCCCAAATACATTATTCCTCATCACTGCGTCCTGAAACCAGATAGCACCACAACAAAACTCAGGGTGGTGTTCGATGCATCAGCCAAAACCTCGTCAGGCTACTCATTAAACGATCTGATGTATACAGGGCCAAGTATTCAAAGTGAACTTTTCTAAATTTTACTGCGTTTTCGATTCCACAGATTCGTCTTCACCACCGACATCGAGAAAATGTATAGACAAATTCTGATTCACCAGGACAACCATCAGTACCAATTAATTATTTGGAGGGAAGACCCAGCACTTCCTATTAATTACTACCAACTAAATACAGTTACATATGGGACACGAGCAGCACCTTATCTAGCTACAAAATGCTTACAAAAAATTGCTGATGAAAGTTCGCTAGCCTACCCATATGGTTCACAAATGCTTAAAACTAATTTTTACATGGATGACGGCCTGGGGGGCTCTGATAGTCTTAATATCGCACTTCAAACACAACAAGAACTCAGTACAATTTTAAGAAGCCATGGTTTCAACTTAAAAAAATGGTGTGCAAACCACCTGCAACTACTCGGTGATCAAGAGCTAAATTTGGATTTCAGTAGTAATAACGCTGATTCTATAAAAACGTTAGGGTTGTTATGGCTGCCTAATACTGACCATTTTTGCATCAAGGTAAAAATGAATCATGTACAGAATATCACAAAACGTATAGCAACATCGGATCTCGCAAGATTATTCGATCCGCTTGGTCTACTTGCACCTGTTGTCATCAATGCAAAGATATTTATCCAACAGTTGTGGCAGTTAAGGTTAGATTGGGATGAACCTTTGCCCGAGGACCCTCTAGTACTCTGGACCAATTTCAGAAAAGATTTAGACAGCTTGAATAACTTCAAAATCCCTCGGCACTTTTTTAAAGGTGAACTCCCAGCAGAAACGGAACTGCATGTTTTCTCAGACGCTCCTGAAAGAGCTTTTGGTGCAGTCGCCTATATTCGAACAGTTCTCAAGGATAAAAGAGTTATTGTACAATTACTTTGTGCCAAGACAAGGGTTGCTCCATTAAAAAGGCAGACACTGCCTCGGTTGGAGTTATGTGCCGCGGTTATGGCTGCCCAGCTAATGCATAGAATCAAAATGGACCTTCAAACCAAAAATCAACGGATGTTCATCTGAACGGACTCCGAAATAGTACTTTCCTGGATAAACTCCCAATCCTCATTGTACCATACATTTGTGGCCAACCGAGTCTCCAAAATTCAATCGTTGACATTGCCCAGTCAATGGCGCCACGTCAGATCAAAGGACAATCCCGCTGACATACTATCCAGAGGTCTTCCAGCACGTAAACTATCGGAATGTAATTTATGGCTATATGGACCACTCTTTCTACACGGACAAGAAGATATGTGGCCACCCCATTTGTCAAGGGAGCTGTCAATTCCCAGCGATCTCGAGAAGAAGAAGGCAACATCGCTAGCTGCAGCAGTTACCGTTTCGAACAATGATCTCATATACAAAATTCCACACAGAAATTCCTTCAAAACTTTGCAGAGAATACTGCGGTATGTTTTGAGATTTACAAAAAATTCACGTATGAAAAAACAACATCGCCCTGTACACGAATCATTATCTCCAGCACAATTAGACGATGCGGTATATACCATTATTAGAACCGTTCAGATGTCCGATTTCTTATCAGAAATCAACCAGCTGCGAAAAAAAGAAAGAAGTCGACAAAAACAGCTCCATCATCAGTCTTGCTCCATTTCTAGATAGAACAAATATTTTACGAGTTGGAGGACGATTGGAGGCATCACTATTGTCATACGAAGCAAAACACCCAATGTTGATACCATATAATGACCCTATCACAAGGCTTTTGTTTACAATGGTTCACGAAGAAAACAAACATTGTGGTGCATAAGCATTATTAAACATAATACGACAACGATTTTGGCCAATAAAAGGCAAAATAACAGCGCGCTCAACTGTACAAAAGTGCGCTAGATGTGCCAGGGCACGACCTCAACTGTGCCAACAAATAATGGGTAGTTTACCTCAGACTAGAGTGACTCCAGCCCGACCCTTCATTAACACGGGAGTTGACTATTGTGGCCCAGTGTGGATCCATCATAAGGTCAGAGGAAAAAGACCGACAAAAGCATATATAGCTGTACTCTGTTGTTTTGCCACCAAGGCGACTCATCTCGAGGTAGTAACCGATCTAACAACTGAGTCATTCATTGGGGCTCTGAAACGATTCATCAGCCGTCGAGGTCGTTGTCAGAACATATATTCAGACAACGCTACTAATTTTATAGGAGCAAAAAACCAATTGTCAGAACTGGTGGGAAGTATCTACTCTAACAAGGGACGGGAAACAATCATCTCAACTGCCAGCTCAAAGGGAATAAATTTTCATTTTATCCCACCACGTGCGCCACATTTTGGTGGACTATGGGAAGCGGCTGTAAAATCGGCAAAACATATTTTACTGCGAAGTGTGGCAGCTGCATCATTGACCCAGGAAGAAATGGGGACTATCGTAGCAGAGATCGAGGCAATACTCAACTCTCGCCCACTAACACCTATGTCAAGTGATCCTGATGATCTTGAAGCACTGACTCCTGGTCATTTTTTGATTGGCGAAGCACTTGTATCGCAAGTAGATAGTGGCGCAACAACAGTAAACTCATCAAGACTATCACACTGGAAGCTGGTATCCCATCTCAAACAAGAGTTTTGGAAAAGATGGTCCACTGAATACTTGAATCAATTACAGCAGCGCCATAAGTGGAATCAGCGGTTTGACAACCTCAAGATTGGTGATATGGTAATAATAAAGGAAGACAATCTACCAATTATGAAGTGGCCCTTAGCAAGAATAGTCAAAACACATCCTGGTAGTGACAATATGATCAGAATTGTGGAGGTTAAAACAGCTAATGGAATTTTCAAACGACCAATACATCGAATCGCTCTCTTACCCATCGAACCAAATTGCGAAACATCTGTAACCCTTGATGACAACAGTTCAACTACTTATGACTCAATTCAGGAGCCTTGGATTAAAAGGAAAAGAGTTATATCAACCCATCTGAGTCTAGCCTTAATTACAATACTTGTGCTTTTACCAATCTCATTTGGAAATCCGGTAAGAAACAAAAAATTTGGAATGAAATTAGGCATTCATTTTGAAGAAATTGGCACAGCAACCATTTCAAGCAGTGAATGGAACATTCTTGTATACTATGATTTAAATGCATACTGGTCTGAAACATCAATTTTGATCAATGGCACGAAATCCCTACAAAACCTTTGCAGGATGATAAAATTGAATGAATCATGCCTAAGTATCATAAGGCATTTTGAACACATGGAAAATGATCTACAGCTGGAAAATCGACTACTACGAAGTAAAAGAGGCGCCTTGAATATAGTTGGAAATATTGCTAACTCATTATTTGGCATATTGGACTCTGAATATGCTAACCAGATATCCGATACAATACAAAGGGTAAAGGAAAATGAGTCACATTTATTAACTTTGCTCAAGAATCAAACCTCAATTGTTGACTCAACAGTTAATATCAAAAGAAAAGCCCAATTAGCAGCTAAGGCAAGGTTTGAACAACTAGAGCAAAAAATCGAAAAATTATCACAAGCAAATCAGCAAAACAATAATGTGTTGTTCCAGATACAGCTCACCCAATTATTTAATAGTGGAGTTTTGGAACTGAACCTGGTTGCAAATAATATACGAACCATACAGTCCTCATTTCTTGATACTCTCATGGATACTCATCAAGGAAACATCAGTCCATTATTACTGACTCCAGAACAATTGCAAGAGGAGATTAATCAGATTAAACTCCATGTACCAGTAACACTTCCTATCACCGGAAAAGATACATTACTACAGCTATTCAAACTAATGAAGGTTCAAGGTAGACTCACGCCCCAATATGCAGTATTCAAAATAAGTACCATTAGTGGAAATTGAACAATTTAAGATGTTCCAGCTGATTCTCGTACCTAACATGGTGAATCACACTATGGTAGCCATTAAACCATGTGCTGATTTCATGGGCATGTCAGTTTCTAAAAACCAGTATATTTTTCTTACGAAGGCAGATCTAAGAGCTTGTGATATAATAAAGCAAGACGTATTTTTGTGTACCACTGTTCAGACTCGCTACAATTATGGTTCAGAAATTTGCAAGTGTGAGATCAATTTGTAAAACAATAAAACGACACCAACTTGTACTCTAGAGAAGACTACAACTAAGTGGATACCACTTAACAAGGGAAATCAGTGGATATATGCCACGTCATCACCATCTCGGGCAACAGTCGTCTGCAACAGAGAAATTTCTCACCTTTCGTTAAAAGGATCCGGTCTACTTGAGCTGGATCCGGAATGTATACTAAAACATGAATCCGTCACTATGAACGGACGACAAACTATCTTGAGCACAATAAATTCATCATACACTATCCTCGGCACGAGTTCCGATTTATCCTCGCAAAAGATTATTGCACCATCTATAAGCAATAATCTATCAACGTCAACAAACGTCGATAGTTTATATGACAATAACATCAAGGAACTATTAACTTTACAAGAATCACTAAAGGAACAACACATACTGGACCTGCCTAATAAAATCAATTCCCATCAACAGCATAACCATACGATTGGCTACCTTGCACTTCTTCTGAGCTTAATATCATTGACTATTATTTTTCTTCGAAATAAAACGTGCAGAATCTGTCAGAAGCTACACACAACAAGGCCTGTTGAAGTCACCAACGAAAATATCGAACTGCAATCGGTAGAACCACCGCTCAATGACTTGAACCCTACACCAACACCACGTCAGCAACCACTTCAGTTCGTCCTAGACGTTTAGGCTATATGGTAACTCCTAGTCGACTCACCTAAGATGAAACGATTTGTTGAACATCTGTTCAACGTGGGGGAGAATGTTAAAAACACACCTATTATTAATCGAATCGAATTTTTCTTAGAATTTTTTGTTTTTATCATCATCCCTAATGTCTTTGAGTTTAGGTCTTTGTGTTCAGAAGAAGTAAATTATGTGTTGAAACAATAAAAAAATTATAATGATGCCCAAAAACATGCATTTATTAGTGAAATTCAGTACAAGGTCCATACGGACCTATTCACACGTCCGCGTACTATTCTCACTAAAACCTCAATAACTCCTAAAGTAATGATCCGATCGGCTTGATTTTTTTCCAAAAGATGCGCAACAAAATACTCTTGGAATACAGAGTAACTGGGGGGGGTTGTAGTGGCCGAAATAGGAGTAATTTCAGTTTGAAAAGGCAAAAAGGTCCCTAGGGAGCTTCTCACTCATCGGAGGGTTAAACACATATTTTTAGTTATTATATACAACTAATTAATTAATCAAAATATGAATTTGAAATCATTTTTGATGCATTTCAGCTCAAAAACTGTGAATTCGCTAAACATTTCTTTGCAGTTTTTCTATGGGTTACTAAACAAATTTATCATAAATAGTAATAAAAATGCAATACTGTTCAATGAAAAAAATGGTTGAGAACTTTGATAAATTTCAACACACAAATGTCAACAGCATTAAAAAATTTTTTAAAATTACAGCAAAAAGAAACACAAAATTTGTAATAAATCAAATAAAAAGAATAAATAAAATAAAAAAGAGCATGTGTGTACGAAAATCATACATTTTACCCTTTTTCAAGTTCAAAAATTACACTCTCCGATGTGTGTCGAATTGCCTCCCTCAAGTTTGCTGAATACACAAGACCTATACCATAGATAAATACGTAGATTTCCAACTCTCGGCCTGTCTATAAAAAATTGACAACTCCCTTACACGTATATGTCTTTTGCATTCAACAAACTTGAGAGAGGCAATTCAACACACATCACAGAGCTTAATTTTTGCACTTGAAAACACGGTAAAATGTATCTTTTTTGCACACACATACACTTTTTTATTTTGTTTATTTTTGATTTGTTTTGCGATAAATTTTATGTTTCTTCTTTCTGTAATTCTAAAATAATTTTTTAATTTTGTTGACATTTATGTGTTGAAATTTATCAAAGTTTTCATTCAACAGTATTGCATTTTTGTTACTATTTGGGATAAATATTTTTAGTACCAAATAGAAAACTTGCAAAAAAATGTTTAGCAAATCAATATTTTTTGAGCTCAAATGCATTAAAAATGATTCTAAATTCATATTTTGATTAATTAATGCAAAATTAATTGCATATAATAACTACACTGAAAAACTTTCATGCAACATATGCACGATAACGCTCGTACATATTACGATAAATTTTGTAATTTCGCACCACGAAATTCTGTCGTAAAATATACGAAATGTACGAAAATAATCAAAAAATAAAATTACAAAAAAAGTATGGCTCAACCGGGGCACGAACTCACAATCTTCATATTTCATGTTATGTACTTTACCCACTGAGCCACTTTCTACTTATTTTTTAAGAGCTAAAAATTTGTTTTATTTACTTACATCTGAAAAATACGTCAATTTATAAAAAAAAATATTTTAAATTATTTTTTTATTTCAGATATATTTTTTAACAAGGAAAAATGTTTACGAAAGGTATTCGTTACTTTCGTAAATTAAAAAAATATTGCCCAAATGTTTTTTCGTAATATATACAAAAGTTTCGTATATTCTCCGAAAAAAGTCACTACGAAAGTTTTTTTCGTAATATGTTGCATGGATTATTTTCAGTGTAAAAATTCATGTTTAAATAATATAAATTTTGTAAAATACTTTTTGTACAACTAATGGTGTTTTCTTTTCTACATAAAAAATACCACCTTGTTGAAAGGTGCATGTATAAAATGTCTTGCCAACCCTGCAATAATGCTACATATTTGTTCTTTGATGAGAACAAAACACAAGTCATGAAAAAGTGGATTGCCCCGTTTTTAACAGCAGACAGATAAGTTTGTTATTCAGACATACTTGTATGTAAGTTTAACATTTTTTTATTGATTTATTGTAAATTATCAAGACTTTTAACTTTTTTCTTTAAGAAAGTTTAAAAATTTCTTTAGTTTATTCTCATGAAATATATGAATATGAAATATATAAATATATATATGAAACATAAAAATAAAACTGACAGATTGCCGATTTATCGATATTTTTATTTGAAGACTTTTTTTGAAAAAAATTTTATAACACCGAATTCAGTAAGATTTTATATGATTGACAATCTAGAATTAACAATATAATAGACCAATTCGCAATCTTGTGCAAATGGTCTTGCATCGTAGCATTTGCAAAATTTATACTCACCACTAACAATTGTTCAGTGGTGAGTATCAATATGCAATACCATTTTGCAAATGCTACGATGCAATACCATTTGCACAATATTGTGAATTGGGCTAATGTTTTCTCATAATTGTTTAATAAAATAGTAGAAAAATTATCTTTAAAACTTATTTTTTTACTTTCTAGTTCGAGACGTCTGGCAGCACGCTTTATAAACAAAAGCCACCATTTTAGTGGGCACTTACAGCACTGTAGATTTATACGGGGCATAAAGTGCAATGCCTTCCACCATTAGTGAGGGTGATTTTTTTTTAGAATAAAACATACCACCCTTTTAGAGAGCAAAACATTTTTAAGAAACGAACACCAAATTGCAGTTTTTACATGGAAATGTAGCATTTTTTTGTAGAAAAGAAAACACCATAAGTATGGTTTGGTGCTGTGGGAAAATTTTTATTTAAACCAATACTGATATAAAATATTCTACTAATCCATTTTTAGACTTAGGTTTTTTTTTGACAACCGACTTATGTTTCTGACAACTATTTGCGGCCAGTCAGGCTTCTATGTTATTCTATGACCTATACGTGTAAGAGAGTTAAGGTAAAGGTACATAGCATGCGTTAAATACGCTAATGCGTTACAGGCTTCTGTCAAAAAAGTTGAAATAGTGTGTTTCCATAAGGAAAGATACAAAGCGAAGTTTGCGACGCGCGTAACTCGCAAAAAGTTGAACATTCTTCAACTTTTACCATATTTACACTACGCAACTTTGTTGCATGCAACTTCTTTTTTTCAGTGAGAAAGACAAAGAAAAAATACAAAGTGTATACATTTCTATTTCAACATTCTCATTTAAAATGAAAATTGCATGCAACAAAGTTGCATAGTGTAAATATGGTATTTTACGCGTCGTATACCAAATGACAGGTAGTGTTGCCAGATGCATATGCTAAAATGTTTGTTTAATGGAAATAAATTATTAGAAATTAACTTTTTTATTAAAAAATGGATGAAAACTGCATTAAATATATAAAGAAAAATAATACTTAAAGGCAAGACAAAATACAGCCGGCAAAGGCTTAAAATTGTATAAGCAGAAGAGCATCAAAAGCGTGGTGTGTAACTTGCCATTCTTAAAGCGTTAAAAGTTCGAAAAGTAAGAAAAGCGTTGGCGCGTAACGCATGGTATGTACCTCCACCTTTAGAAATATTTTATAGAGAGGCCGAGAGTTGGAAATCTACGTATTTATCTATGGTTAATAATTAAACAGAACCAAATGATGAAACAGAATTGCGTCTTCACGAGTTTTTCCATACAAATTGATATTAATCATACGCCGTAAAAAACTTTTGAAGCTCTTCTTTTCATTCTTATTATTTATGTTAGCAAAACAAAAAAATTTTGACTTCCAACTATATATTATAAATCAGCGGTGGCCAAACGTACACTATCTTATACTTTGTTTGTGTATGTGCTTCGCGGGTAAATAGATAGACTGTGAGTCTAACACATAGTGTACGTGTGTTGATGGTAAAAAAAAACAGCCTATGCTCGCGAGTATAGGAAATTGAAAAAATGGCCACCACTGTTGTAAAGACACAAAAAAAGTCACCAGGTGTGCATAAGCCATATTTGCGGCCAGTCAGGCTTTTATGTTATTCTATGACCTATACGTGTAAGAGAGTTGTAAATTTTTTATAGAGAGGCCGAGAGTTGGAAATCTACGTTAATGATTAAACAGAACTAAATGATGAAACAGAATTGCGTTTTCACGAATTTTTCCATGTTCCGGTGGTTGATTGCTCTTCCCTCCCTCCTTCCCTTTAGCAAAAACAAAATCCTTTCCTTTGTTTCTGGCCTTTGTTTTTTCTTTATTTAAAACCCTTCAACTTTACTGGTCCTCTGTTAGGTTACACTTTTTTGTTCACAATTAGCTCTTAGTTTTAAGTTTAATACAAAAAAGGCTTTTTATTTTAATTTGTCACCGATTACCTTTGCTTCGCACCAGCTTAATTTAACGAGTGAACAAAATCGTTTTGATACCCCGCAAGGCCGGCTAAGATCCGTTGGCGCCGACGCAAAACACCGACATCGACAGCTAAATCTCGATAACATATGGGGTTACACGGTGACACACTTAAAGGCATATGCTCTACACGTACCACACGTTGTGTGTTGATACGAGCCAATGTGTTTTATGTTGTCGTGACGCCAACATACCGCCCACCTTGCAACAGTATTGCAAAACATTATCTCAAAATTACAATAATTCAAACCGGAGTAACCATAGTGCAGTCACAACTCAAAAAATGTGTATTACTTTTGTTAATTGATATATGTATATATTTGTATTTATTTTAAATTCATGTGTTAACCAAGCAATACGTATATATATATATATATATATATATATATATATATATATATATATATATATATATATATATATATATATATATATATATATATATATATATATATATATATATATATATATATATATATATATATATATATATATATATATATATATATATATATATATATATATATATATATATATATATATATATATATATATATATATCTATATATATATATATATATATATATATATATATATATATATATATATATATATATATATATATATATATATATATATATATATATATATATATATATATATATATATATATATATATATATATATATATATATATATATATATATATATATATATATATATACATATAAAGAAAATAACATCATTTCAAAAGTAAAGATTTTAATTCAAGTAATGATAAATGAGACATAAAGATAGATGTTAGTATCTATACTTATATAAAATGAAAGTTAGTATAGAGGGCTACGAAAAAAATCAAAATATGTATACACATGATAATCGGATTATATCAGATTAGTCATCATCTTCCGTGGCCAAAGTGCCTTCTCCGAAGATAACATGTCCGAACACCGTGTCCCGGACTGGAAGATACCCTGGCTTCCCTACTGTTGGGCCAAGCAAAACACGGCTCATCACATCCGCCCCCAGTATCATGTAATATTCCCGACTTCGGTACCAGTGGATGTTGGCCAAAAAATCAGCTGGTTCACTGCGATTAAGTCTATCGACTGTGACGCTAGGGTTACGGCCGTAGCTTTTGTCTTCCACCACTAGTATTACGTTGAAATTGTCGGGGGGTCACGGTGAAATACCGTGAGTGTTGTTCGTCCCTGCCGTATGCTGCATCGAAGATCTTTAGCGCCCGTGTGTAGGCGAATTTTTTACCTAGCCCAGCTTTGACACGTACAATAGCAGTCATTCTTACCCAAACACTATCTGCTGGCAACGGGTGAAGCCAACTATTATGGCCTTGTTGACACCGGCAACAACGGCCAATACTTTTACACCCAGCCCTGGTGTGGGAGTGGGCCAGGCAGTTGAAGCACAGTGATAGACGGGCCACGACGCGCAGCTTCTCCTCCACTGGTAGGACTACGAACTGCGAACACTGGCGGATAACGTGGAACCGGTTGCACAGTGGGCACTTAAAATTGGGATTGAACGGCCGTGTAGTCATGATATCTGAAAACGAGATAACAGTCTTGAAATTTGTTCGGAAAGTCGATTGGCGAAGGAAGTTTCTTTTTTAATTTCTTTTTTCATTTTTGTTATTAGGTGGCAGAACTACTAATTTGTGGATTGGGCGAGTGATGACCCCCTTTTGAGTTTGCAAGTCGACTACACGCACTTTATTATCAGAGCCATAATAAATTTTTGTTATGCGCCCTAGACGCCATTCTGTGAGACAGATTGGCTCACTCTTTAGAGCCACTAAGTCGTCCACCCTTAGATCTACCTGGGATAATTTCCATTTGTTTCGCTTGTGCAATTCTTTCAAAAATTCCTCTTTCCAGCGACTGCAAATTTCTCGTTGGAGCGCCTTTACTTTGCGCCTGCGATTAGTGATAGTTAGCGGGAAAGATAACTCGTCAGGCTCAGCTGGAGAAAGCAGAGATGAGCCAATTAGGAAATGTCCGGGGGTGAGTGCAGACAATTCTTCCGCAACGTCAGACAAAGGGTCAAGCGGGCGTGAGTTGAGGCAGGCTTCAATGCGTGCTAAAAGCGTGGCAAACTCCTCAAACGTGAATTTAAGCTGGCCTGCGGACTTTTTTAGCAATGTTTTCAGGCTCTTGACACCTGCCTCCCATATCCCCCCAATATGAGGTGCAGCGGCAGGAATGAAGCGCCATTCTAACTTTTGATGCCCATATGTGTCTACAGCTGTGTCACGAAGTTCTTTTACTAGCTTAGCGAAGTTTAACTTTATCTCCCGTGCGGCGCCAACAAAGTTCCGACCGTTGTCAGAGAAAATGACGCTGGGGCAGCCACGGCGAGCAACAAAGCGAGCTAAGGCAGCAAGAAAAGCGGGTGTAGTCAGGTCACTAAGAGCTTCAATATGTATCGCCTTGGTAGAAAAACAGACAAAGAGACACACATAGCCCTTGGTTATACGGCAGTACCGCTCGGTAAAACTTTTTATTTCAAAGGGGCCGGCGAAATCAACTCCCGTATTAGCAAAGGGCCGACACAGCGTGGTTCTTTCTTCGGGTAGAGGCCCCATAATCTGCCCTTGCAGTTTCTTGCGGTGCAAAACACAGACTTTACAATTATGGACCACGGTTTTAACCAGATTTTTGGCTTTAAGAATCCAGCACTCCTGCCGAATCACGGACAACATTAGACGAGGGCCTCCATGATGCACAAACTTGTGTACAAACTCTACATAAAGCCGAGCAAGTCTACTGCTATACGCCAAGATAACAGGGTGACTTTCATTATAGGACAAACAGATAGATTGGCTAAGCCGGCCGTTAGATCTTATAACGTCATATTTGTCTAGATATGGTGGGAGCATCAGCAGAGGGCTACACGAATCAATTTTTTCATTCAGTTTTAAGGTGCTGAACTCGCTAGAAAAGTGCAATTGTTGTGACAACGAAAATAGCCGATTTCTGACAAATCTTAATTCTGCGGCCTGAACTCTTAGTGTATCATATACCTGGGCCACACGCCTGACTTTACTGGAGAGAGTGACAAAGCGAAACATGTAGGCTATTACGTGCAGCGCCCGTGGAAGACTAGAGAACCTATCAAGAATGTCTTCCTTCTCAGTCGAGGTAGCAACAAAAACCCAAAATTTTTTATTTCTTCCGTTGTTTCGAGTTGAGAAGGGCCTTCGGGCCACTGAGACTTTTCTAAACGTAGCCAATCAGGACCATTCCACCAAAGTTCATTTGAACGTAACTCCACAGGAGTCAGCCCCCGGGTTGCTAGATCGGCTGGATTGTCATTTGAAGAGACATGAAACCAATTTTTTTTTTGCCAATTTACTCTAATATGGTAGCTACCCTATTTCCTACAAATGTTTTCCAACAGCAGGGTGGTTTCCGTAGCCAAGCTAGAACTATTGTTGAGTCGGACCACAAGTATAACGAATACGTGTTAAGTCCAAAAGCTGGTATTACGCTTTCGATTAGGTTCGCTAACAGTACTGCTCCGCACAACTCTAAACGTGGTAAAGATGGTTTTTTTACTGGAGCCACTTTTGTTTTGCATATGAGCAATTTTGTCGACACTCTTTCATCTATGCTCACCCTTACATAAATCGATGCTGCATACGCTAACTCAGATGAGTCACAGAAACCATGAAACTGAATATTACAGCCAGGTGAATATTGAATCCAACGTGGAAGTTTTATTGTTTCAATTTTTTCGTAATTGTAGACAAAATTTTTCCATTTTTGCAGAGCTACTGGTTTTATAGGTTCGTCCCATTCTATTTTATCCAACCACATTTGTTGAATTAAAATTTTTGCTGTTATCACTACTGAAGCCAGCCAACCTGCAGGATCGAACAACCTTGCAATAATGGATAACACCTCACTTTTTGTATACGACGGTTTAATCTCCAACTTTTCCGCCGTAAAGAAAAACATGTCATCTGCTGCATTCCAGTGAATGCCTAGTGTTTTCGATGTGCTTTTATCATCGAGGGACAAAAAGGATGAGTTGAGTAAATGTTCTTGGGGCAGACTTTTTAAATTTTCTCTTGAGTTTGAAGTCCATTTTCTTAACTAAAAGCCACCCATTTCTAGGATACCAATTAATTGGTAACGTGCCGCCAAAGCGTCAGGAATTGAATGTGCTCCCACAAGGGCATCGTCAACATACATGAATTCGCGTAAAATTCTTGAGCCTAAAGGGAAACGTCGTTCTTCATCATCGGCCAATTGAAGTATTGTTCTCAGGGCCAAGTATGGGGCACAATTTAATCCAAAAGTAACCGTTTTGAGTTTGTAGTCCTTAATGTCGCCGCCTTCTGAAATACGAAAAACAATTTTTTGGAAGGGCCTATGTTCCGGTGCTACCCAAATTTACCGATACATTTTTGAAATGTCGGCATTAAACACGAACCGAAAAAATCGCCATTTCAATATTAAGTTCACGAGTTCAGCTTGCAGAGTTGGGCCGGTGTAAAATATGTCATTTAAACTCTTGCCACTAGGAGTCGTACTAGAGGCATTAAACACCACTCTCAATTTTGTTGTTGTGATTTTCTCCGATTTTTCCATATGCCCTAGAGTTACGTACTCTTTTAACACCGCATCATATTGTGCCTTGCGCTCAGCATTGCGCGTTAATAACTTCTCACTTCTTAAAAACTGATTTACTGCAATGTGCCTATTGGGACCAAGCGACGCAACATTACTTCTGAAGGGCAGACTGACGGTGTATCTTCCTTAAGAGTCTCTAGTGCTAGTAGAACGATAGATCTCCTCACAAATTTTATCCTCTTCTGATAAAACCTGTCTTCGAGACACTGCTTCTAACTCCCAAAATTTTGCTAGCTGGTCGTCAATAGAGATTTTTGTTAAGTATGACCTTGTCACAATTCGTGGGCATACACTATTGGTTGGACCGGTTACTATCCAGCCAAAAATTGTTTTTTGAGCTACTAGAGACTCAAAAACGCCATGGTGAACTCCTCCACGGAGAATAAGGGGGTACATATCACCTCCTAATAAAAGATCCACTTCACTACTTTCAAAAAAGTTTGGATCTGCGTAATTTAGCTTTGGAAATTCAAACCCGTTCAAGGGCTGAAATGAATGCGTGGGTACCTTACCAGTAACGCGAGGAACTACTAACGCTTGCACCTTGAGGGAGATACTTTGGCAGAATCTTGATTCTATTACAAAAGCCGTTATCTTAGTTGATTTGCTAATAACATCTCCGCCTAAGCCTGTAACCTCGGCTGAAATTACAGTTGTGGGCAACTTCAACAATTTTTGAATTTTTTCAGATATAAAACTTTCATCTGAACAAGGGTCAATAAGGGCTCGTACCTTATACGATGAACCAAAATGCATAATATTTACCCAGGCGGTGGCTAGAATAACTTCTTTTGCGACCGAAGTGTGATGCGATTGAACCACTTCAGCTGGAGTGACGGAGTTAGTGGACTGTATTCTATTCTCTCTATTTTGATTTTCGCTGCTTCTCGATTGGTTCTGATTTCTTGCCACAAAATCTTTATGTATTAGGGTATGGTGCTTTCTTTTGCATTTGGAACATGCATTTGGACTACTGCATTCACTGTATAAGTGACCTGTCATTAGACAATTGAAACAAAAATGAAATTTCTTCAAAGTCGAAACACGAGCTAATTTTGTGATTTGAGTTACATAGGCTGCATTGCATGGGCGTAACTTTTGTATGGTGTGACTTAAGTTGTTTTACCTTGGCATATGACTGGTTACTATTGCTTTGCGAAGCATTTTTGGAACCACTGGCAGAATTATTAGAAGCTATTATGTCTGAAACACTTTCTAATGCATGATATCCATCAGTTAGAAATGAGTTTAATTCTTCCGATTTGGGAACCTCTGTTTTATTTTTTACTGACTGCTGCCAAAGGTGCAAAGTGTTTTCTGAAAGACGTGATGAACATTGAAACACAAAGATCGGATCCCAAGACAAAATGTTCTCCTCCTATTTTTGCAAAATCTATTCCACTTTGTAGGCGTCCAAATGTCGCGTACGCTTATATGGAAGTGCCCATATGTGAACGTTTCCCGATTGATTTGCTCATCATAGTAAAGAATGTGTTAGTGTATTTATTAGGGAATTCATTTAATCGTGTTTCTGCTTTAATCGGTTAATCAGTCGATTAATGATGTGGGGTTTTGGTTTAATCGGTTAATAATCGGCTAGTTTCGCTATTAATTGGTTAACCGATTAATAAATTTTTTCAATAAATTAAGTAATTTCAACAAATAAAAATACATAAATTGTTTATTATTTTGAGTTTATTACTATAAAAACAATGAACTAACTAAATCAAGCAAAAAAAATTAACAAAAAGAATTCACAAATATGTATTAATTGGAAAATAAACAAGTTTGTGAGATAATTGTACAAGCTAATCCAATAGTTTAAGCAGATCTTCTAACATCTTTTAGACAAATAATTTGGTTTAAATGTTTAGGATTTAAGCGATTCTTTTTTTAGTTTTGACAAAACTTGAATTTGAAGGAAAAAATCCTTTCAGTTATCGTAGATGTTGGAGAATCCAAAATCAATTCATAATGAAGAATATCTAATTCCTCAATCCTTTTCCTGGATTTCTCTATATATATAAAATCTTCCATTATGCCATTATAGTCCTGATTAAATTTTTTTTATTCTGGAGACTACTAACTTTTCGGTTATTTCTGTTAAAAGATTGTTTGTATTACTATCGATAGTTTCTTCTGTTGTTAGGCCATCATCTGACTCATCATGGTAAAGCTCAGCATGTAACATTCTGCAAAAAAGTTTTTTCCGAATTCCCTAGTTTCCATTTTTGTATTGTATTTTAAAATCCTGTTGTTAGTAGGCAATTTTCCTTAAGTGGAGATATAAAATAAGTGCATTTAAAACTTGAGTTCGTCTCTCATTAAATTAAATCCTTAGATTTTTAATTAAATCGTTGGCAATAGTATTATTGGCTTTTATTAAATTATTAACTTAATATTTCCCTCAAGTTCAATCAGAGTAGCAGAGTCTGCACAAAGCTAGTTTATAGCCACGTCCAAAGGTTTCAAAGTTTTACCTAATTTAAGATCTTTGTATGAAAAAATAATTTCTACCTTTTGTATATGAGACGAAACAAATAATTAAACACACAAAAATAATATTATAATACTACAAAAAATTACAAATTTTGTTACATCGGTTAATAGCATGAAATTAACCGGTTTAACCGTTAATCGAAATTGTTAATTTTAAATTAACCGATCAGTTAATCGGGTAGTAATTAGCAAGTTAACCAATTAACGGTTAACCGAATGAAACCTATTTATCCCAGCGGGAAAAGGTAATGAATAGTAAACGAGAGTCATCCAGAGAATGTATAATATTTCATACCAGAATTCATTATTGTTAACGCAGAATATGTCATAGGAAAATAATGAATTATTTTAATGTGTCCAGCGAATGAATTCTACACAGAAAAAAATAAGTTTCGTTTTTGATAACAAAAATCAAGGTATTCAATAATTTTTTTTTTCAAATTTCCTGTGATAAAAAATTTCCCTATATTGATAACAAAATTATTTCAAAATAAAAATATATATATATATATATATATATATATATATATATATATATATATATATATATATATATATATATATATATATATATATATATATATATATATATATATATATATATATATATATATATATATATATATATATATATATATATATATATATATATATATATATATATATATATATATATATATATATATATATATATATATATATATATATATATATATATATATATATATATATATATATATATATATATATATATATATATATATATATATATATATATATATATATATATATATATAAATTAAAAAAAATGTTGACATGGCTGGAATACGAACCCGGGCTTTCCGGACGTAAAGCATACACTCTCTAGCTGAACCATATCCCATTTATTTTTTTATGGGATACAACTTATTTTAAGTACTTATGTATAAAAAGAAAAGAAATAACCGGCATGGAAAAGAAATACTTACAACGAAATATTTTATTATGTTAAAGATAAATGTTATTGAAATTCATATTTTTTTTAATAACATGGTTTTATTGAATATAATTCTTGTCTATTTTTTTCTGTGTATGATCCATTTTTTTAATTCGTAATATAATAATATAGAAATATGTATGTAAGTACAAACGAGGAAAACACGAACAGTTATTACGAACAGGAACAATACAATCCTTTTTCGTTAGATGTGGTAAAGTACGTGGTAATGAATGTGCAATTTTTGTGTGTGATCAAATTACCTTAATACGTTATATATTTCATTATATATGTAATTGGTACCTTTGCAATCTTTGGCATTGCAAAATTACTTGTTTTGGTTTTGCTCATGTACAAACCGATTAAAAATATTTTAAAGTTTGTGTCTTCGCATGAAACGCTTGCGAAAATTTTTGTTTCTTGGCACACTTTCGTTCAAAGTAGGGATGTAACGAATACCGATACCGATATATCGGCGATACTTCAGATTTTCCGATACATCGGTATCGGCGATATTTTACTGTCGATACGACGATATTTTTAAAATTTTTTTCAGAGTTTTTTTTTAACAAATAATTTATTTTTGTTCAATTTTACCATGAATTAAATTCACTTCGCTATTTTTTAAATCTTATTAATATCAATTTTAAAAATTAATAACATTTTATGCTGTTATTTTGTAAAAAAAATTATTTATTTTTTGATAATTTTACCATGAATTCAAATTCAAGTCGTTGTTTTTTAAATCTTATTCCAGCAAAAAAAAAATACACTCCAAAGAAGTCATAAAAGTGTAGAATTCGCGATCCGGAAGTATTGCAAATTTGGATAACTTCTAATTAGTTTTAAATATCCTTGCCACTGCAAGAAGTTATTTTTTTCGATTACCAATCACCGAATTGGAAGCGATGCTAGGACTAATTTCTTTTTCGGTGTTCTATAATGATTTTTCAAGGAAAAAGGATAAAAAATTACCTATTTGCACAATTTTTTTTTATGCGAATTTAAACTCAAAACTCTATTTTCATGTAAATTTAAGTGAATAAATATAAACTTAGAAGACTTTTAACAATTAAGCTATTAAGTTATTTAGAAGAATATTAGCTGATAAATGTTCTTTAAAAAATCGATTTTTTAAAAAGCATGGCGAGTATTTTTTAAAATTATAAAGGAATTAAAAACTTTTTCTTGCTTTTCTACTAATTATCTGCATATTTTTAATATAGATTTTTTGGAAGCAAAGAAAATGTAGCTCCTTAAAAATTACCTCCAATTTTTTTATACTGGGTTAAAATCAATTTTAAATATTCTCTCTTACAATGTAATTTTGTATAATAAAAAATTGCACTTGAGTTTTGTTGATCTAAACTTGAACTCAATTTCAATATTCGTATCGGTATCGGAATCGGTATCGGCGATATTTATTTTTAAATATCGGTATCGGATCGGCAAAACGGCGTATCGTTACATCCCTAGTTCAAAGTAAGATATGAATACCTATTATTATAAAATATATAGAAATTATTTTATGTAAAACTCTAACTTAAGTTTTAGTTTTTCTTTTTATAAACATTTCATTAAATAGTTATTTACCTAAAAAATATAAGTTTTGGCAACCTTCAATACCCACATTGACACTTCCTCTTCCTAAAAAAATTATATACATACCAGAGCTGTGAAAGATTGCAATCAATTTAATTGCCATCACGTGATTTCATGTTAATGATTGCTAGTTTTTGATTGCAATCAGAATCGTAAATTTGATTTCATGATTTCAATTTGAAATGATTTCAATAATAAATTAAGTAAAGTCGACTTTAGCTCGCACACGAAAGGTTCCTTACGAATACTCATATGTATTTCCGTTTTCGTTTTTGCCCCTTTTTCATTTTGGCAGTTTTTTGTTGTTCTTTCTTGATTAATTTAATTTTTTTTTATTTTTTAAGTATTTTTCGTTGTTTTTGGCGCTATTTTAATTTTCGTGATTTTTTCGTTTTATTCTAACGATTATTCGTTTTTTTGCATTTTTTTTTTTCAATTTTTTTTAGTTTTGGTGATTTGTTGGTTTTACGTTTTTTCACTTTTTGACGATATTTTTAGTTTTAGCGATTTATTTTGGTTGTGGCGATTTTTTTCAGTTTTAGCGCTTTTGTCGGTTTTGGGGACTTTTTTCGATTTTTTGGTTATGACACTTTTTTCATTCTGGCGATTTTTTTTGTTTTTTGGCGAGTTTTGGTTCTTTGCAATTTTTTTATTTTTTTTAAGATTTATTTTTAGTTAAGGCGTTTTCTTTTATTTTGGCGTTTTTTTTTTTGTTTTAACGTTTTTCGCTTTTTGACGATATTTTTAGTTTTAGCGATTTATGTTAGTTTTGGCGCTTTTTTTCAGTTTTTGCGCTTTTTTTGGTTTTGGGGATTTTTTTTTCAGTTATTTGTGATTTTTTAAGCTTTAGCGTTTTATTTTGTTTTGACACTTTTTTCCTCTTTAATGGTTTTTTTTATTGTTTTTGACGACTTTTTTAGTTTTGCCGCTTTTTTTAGGTTTCGGCGCTTTTTTCGTTTTGGTGATTTATATTAATTTTTGGCGATTTTTGATGATATTTTTAGTTTTAGCGATTTTTTTTTATGTTGTAGTTTTTTGACGATCATTTTAGTTATAGCGATATTTTGCGTCTTAACGATTTTTTTAATTTTGGTGCCTTTTTCGGTTTTGGGGATTATTTTTTGTCTTTTTAGATTTTTTTAATTTTAGCAATTTTTTTGTTTTGACACTTTTATTCGTTTTAGCGATTTTTTTTGGTTTTTTAATTTTTGTTGCTTTTTTGGGTTTTGGCGCTTTTTTTGTGATTTATTTAAATTTTTGGCAATTTTTCGTTTTTTGATAATATTTTTAATTTTAGCGATTTTTTTATGTTGTACATACTGCTTTTTTCCGTTTTGACGACTTTTTTCAGTTTTCGGCGTTTTTTTTAGTTTTTGGCGATCTTTTTTAGTTTTGGTGATATTATTCGTTTTAGCAATTTGTTTTATTTTGGTGCTTTTTTTCCTTTAAGGTTTTTTTCATTTTGGTTGAAGCGGTCAAAGTTTTACATATTCTGTGAAAATTTCAGATCCGTAGCTCTTACTGTTCCCGAGAAAACATTACATTAGTATTTCAAGATTTTTCGTTGATCGCTTTACAAAGCCCTTTAATTTTTAACTGTCATATATTTGTTGTTATAGCGGCCAAAGTTCTACATATTCCGTGAAAATTTCAGGTCCGTTGCTTTTACAGTTCCCGAGAAAACATCCTGTGACAGACAGACGGACAGCATAGCGAAAACAATAGGGTTCCTGTACGGAACCCTAAAAATTATTGCAACCAATTTTTTCAAATTTATTTCTATATTTATTGATTGCAATCAAATCCAGTGATTGCCATCAACATTAAATCAGAAGCAAAATCATCGTTCTCTTCAAATGATACTCATTCTTCTAGGAATAAAGCTTAATCCGATAATTAAAAAAAACCTGCATGAAATGGCTAACAAACCTACGTTTTGGTGCGTTTTTTATACTATTTTGTTTGACTTACACTATAGTAGTCATTTCAGGGAAATTTATTGAAATCACATGATTTCAACAAAATTAGATTACAATCAAATTGATTGCAATCAATGATTTAAAAAAAATTATTTCAAAATTATTGCAATCAGAAAAGAGTGCAATCATTTCATGATTGCACTCTTTTGATTTCAGTTTGAAGTTTGAAATCATTTTGAAATCAAAGAATGAAATCAATTTGGTTCAAATCGTTTTGATTGCAATCAAAATTGATTGCAATTTTTTACAGCTCTGATACATACATACTTCGAATAAAGGAAGTATCAGAAACAAAATGATAATAGATGATTCGTTATGAAAACTTTATTGAAAGTGACAGAAAAATCAATAAATTTGCAATAAGAAAACCATTTATTTTCATTAGAAAGTTATTTATGATCCACACGACTTCTCCATTAAGCAGAAAAAATAAAAAACAACACACACTTCAATTCAAAAAAAAAACTGAACTAATGTATTGAAAAAGAAACCAAACTTACGAACTATATCTATATATTTAATAATACATCAAATCAACCAGTATAATAAAAGCGTTTTTTCACTAAAGAAACCATATGAAGCCATACTTTAGCTGTCAAAGGACATTTTATGCAGGCCTAACAATACTCTTCTGAAAATAACCAACAATAAAAATAAGAAAATATCGATCCCTTATCACCAAATTAGCGAAAGTGATTTTTGCGATGAATTCAAATTATTTATTTTTTAATATGAAAGGAATATTATAATACATATCTATTTAGAGCGCACACAAAAACAAAAAATAGGCTGTACATTTAACCAGACCCACGCACTGCACTTCGGCACGCTGAGTCCGAATCTGAAGTCCGTTTGGCTCGTACACATACCTATATATATTTACGGTGACCATTAATTCCATGGAAAATTAGTCTATACATTTGTATTGGTTTAAAAACATAACAAAACTAATTGATTATTAGGCTAAGGTTAGTAATGTTATATTCAGAAAAAATTGGGCTTGATTAATATTCCAAAGAACAAGGGAAAAATTAACATCAACTCAATTTTTCAACGTACAAACCAGAACAGAGTAGAGCCACTTTTGGAAGCCGCTACAATTCCATTGTCAGTGTTCACGTGTATTTTACTTATCACCACTTGTCAGGTCGCTCTAGTGAATGTAATAATCACCCCTGTCGCGAATAACAAGTGAAATATATGTTCCCATGAAATTTTCATTTCCGTTCGCGGGAAAATTGCTGCCGTGAAGTTCCCGTAAAATAAATTAAAAAGCAAAGTTATTTTTGTTTAAAATTAAAACAAACACAGTGGCAAGAATTGGAATTATCTTTTCATTCCATGAGGAATCTAAACAAAATCGGATTGTTAGTCCAGGTTTGCTATTCATTGGACTATCCGACAAATTGCAATCAGCCTGCCTAATTTAATCAAATAGTCTTTGGTGTTAAATTAAATGTTCTCAACAGTGAATAAAAGTGTGTTTTTATATATTTTGGACGTGATGAATGATTCCCTACAGACGCGTAAAAATCATTTGGTATTCCATCCACCGACCATATAGCCTGTGATTCCATCACCGCAAAACTTTGTTCATGTGTGTCCGAAAAGTTTTGCAAGGAATTAATATTAACATAATTGGGTTAGTATTAAGATAAATGAACAATATTTACTGATTTTATCCTAAAAATAAATATTTACAAGTTTTAATAATTAGTTGGAAGGATAAAATAACAATTATATGATGTATTTATCCAGTGCTAAAATAAAGTGAACAAAAACATGGAAAAAGGGAAAAATCCACGTGAAAAACCTCATTCATGATAAGGGGAATTTTTCGAATTTTTATTCACGATAGCAAAAGAAGGGAGAATGAAAACTCAACACTCTCTTCATTTCGAGGGAAAAAGTATTCACGATAGGGTGAATATCAAACGCTTTGGGTTCCCAGCTAGAGTTTTTATGTAATTTAAGCTGATTTCAAATTGTTTGCTAAATATGTTGGAAAAATTAAAAAAGTGAACAAAAATAAACATTTGTGAGAAAAAATAATGTACACAAATAGCGTACACAAAAAAAGTGGACAAGAGGCTAAAATAGTGTACTGTTCACTATAATAGTGTACGGTTGGTCACCGTATATATATTATATGTTCTAGTTATATATTTATATTTATCCATTTCATTATACTTTAGTATAGTACTTTTATATGTACATATCTACTTTATAAAATATAAACAAATTATTATTATATATACACATAAATATCTGTTTGTTGTCAATCATATTTTTTTAATTAATCATTAAGTTTCTTGTGAATAACATTCAACATATTTTTTTTATTTTAAAAATACCTTTTATAAAAATTATTAAAAAATCAATATTAAGAAATTTAATAAATATTAATATGATTATTTCGAACATATTTGCTTTGTGAATTCAAATTGATTATTAGGCTAAGGTTCGTAAAGTTATATTCAGAAAGAATTGGGTATGATTAATATTCTAAGGAACAAGGGAAAAATTAACATCAACTTAAATTTTCAACGTACATAGCAGAACAGAGTAGAACAAAAATCTGAAAAATGGGAATGAAGAAAAATAAACAGATGGCAACGCTGGGAAAGTGCACTTTAATATCAGCTTAAGAGTGATTTAATTCTCGTAAAAAAGGATTTTGAAGGATAATTGCAGAAAACAAATATTTTGTGCAGTTAAGTCGAAATGCAGCTAAGATTGATTTTTATATGAAAATACTTTTATCTTAAAAATGCAGGTATAGAACTGCACTTAAAAAATGATTTGTATGGAATTTTAGGCAACAGTGACAGAAATTAATAGTTTTGTGCAGTTAAGTCAAAAGTGCACTTAAATAAAAGGCAGTTAAATCAAAACTACTGTAGAGTAAGAATTAAAATCACAATCAGCAGAGCCACCTGACAAGTGGTGATAAGCAAATACACGTGAGCACTGACGATGGAAGATTAGCGGCTCCCGAAAGTGGCGCTACGCTGTACTGCTGTGTACGTTGAAAAATTAAGTTGATGTTAATTTTTTCCTTGTTTCTTGGAATATTAATCATGCCGAATTATTTCTGAATATAAGGTTACGAACCTTAGCCTATTAATCAATTTGAATTCACAATTTAATAAATATGTACTTTGTTAAACAAAAACTTTAATAATTGTTTTCAAACAATTAATTGGCGCAGTCGGGTTTGCGAGCCACAAACACCAAAAACTTCTAATTTGAAATAATTAAAATAATTAAAATTACGTACGAGTAATATGCAGATACAATAACAGCATTTAAATAGTAAAAGAGAAAAAGTATCAAGCCTAGACATTAGAAGAAAAATCTCAAATCCTATAAAAGAAGCAATAGCAACGCCGAAATTTTGTTACATATTTTCAAAAACATAGTTTTTCCCAGCCAAACAGTCATTTAATCGAAATTCCAACACGTAAGTTTCAAACTTCAAAATATTATCGTACAAAATCTCTTGAGCTATAGTAAAAATACCGAAAATTTGAAAATAATTTCGATAAAAGTAATATATATACGTTGATAAGTCAAAGTGCAATAAAAGATCGCAACACCATCTACCACTACTACTATTGAAAGTTTCAACAAAAAGATTAGTAAAAATCTAAAACAAACAGAAAAAAAGAAGTTAAAATGTCGGCAACAACAATGGATTCCTTTCCAATTACTAGCTGATATTCCTAAATTTATTGGAAAACCAGAAGAGTTGGAAATATTTATAATGAATATTGAAGGCAGTGGTGTTAAACGTGACGATTTTTTGTCATTTTGACAATTTTTTATATGCAATTTACCAAATGGTGATTGACGATTTTTTGTTCAGTACCCCATACATTTTGACGATTTGCTGAGCTCACTACTTGTTTCTTAATATTTCATATAAACGAATCTAATAGTACGTTTCCATTATGAGCAAAACATGCCGTTTTGAACAAAATATGTCGAAACGTTTCCATTATGCTGTAAGTGTTTTTAAGTTCGAAATTTCGTCATAAGTTTGACATTTTTCTTGTTTTCTTTACATTCTTCTTCGAAAATAAAATATGTAGAAAATATTGCTTTGTTTTTATAAAACACTCTTGGTTTTGTATAAAACAGTTGATTTTTAGTGTGACGATTTTTTGACGAAAATTTTCGAAAATCATGACGATTCTGATGATTTTATTTCCCAAATTTCACGATTTTTGGGGAGAATGCCTAACAGCACTGATTGAAGGAGTGCGAAAATATGTATAAGCTACATATATTGATGTGAGAATACGCAACAAAATTGTAGAAGCCGCAAGCATCACACTGATTAACAACAACAATCCAACAAAGTGGAAAGAAGTTAAGGTAATTTTAAGAATACATTTTAGTATAACAGATAGTGTAGACAGTATAATTAATAAAATTAAGACAGCTGAATTAAAAACTTCTGTGAACCAATTCTTTGACTATGTAGAAACTTCAAAAACTGATTTAATTTAAAAACTAGTGTTAACAAAAACAATGAACCATGGTTTAGTTGTGCAAATAATGAAAAAATGGTTTTGAAAATTTTCATTAGCAAGTTACCTAATGAACCTAAACTAATTTTACAATCTAGGAATTCTAATTCGTTATTAAAAGCAAAACAAATACTTGTTGAAACTGGCTACTTTTATGTTAGTAGATCACAAAGTTCAATATGTTTGCAATCTTCTTCATCCAAACCAAATATTTACTCTAACTTTAGTCGTAACAAAAATTATTCCCAATATACAAATCCATACAATGATGATCAATACAATTGAGATAGTTTTAATAAAAATAATTTTTGCAGTAGTCATGAATATAGAAATTTTGAGAATTTTAGTAATAATAATTTTAGAAGGCAAAATTTTAATAATAGTGGCAATTATAATACAGGACGAAATTATAACAACGTATATAATGGAAGTGGAAACATAAGTAATGGAATTGCAAATAGAAGTATGCCAAACAATAGTAATGTACATTCTCGATCACGTTTGAATAGAGCTACTCCAATGGATGTTGATTCTGTTGAAGTGCCAAATTTTCAATTACAGGCCGAGGGTAAATTTACCCTGCATAGTGTTAAAAACAAAATCAAGTCCCATAAGATTACTAATAAATACAGGTTCAGGTACTACTGTGATAAGAAAAGGTCTATTTCTTTCATCATTCCAGTCGGTATTAAGTTACCCCATTGTTTTAAATACTATTTGCTCTAAGAAAATTACAACAAAAATTACAATCCCGCTTTTTAAAGACTTTAATTTACCCAATTGCAAAATTGAGATGATAGCAACGGAATTATTTGGTGACTTTGATGGTATTATAGGTTGTAATGTTCTGAAACCAATAGGTGCGAAAATCGATTTGAAAGAAAATGTATTCATAACTGATAGTGCGAAAATTCCCTTAGTATTTGAAAATGATACTGATCCATACGATGGGAACGATATTGCATATTTTAATAATATAATTATGAATATAAATTTTAATAAGCCGCGAATGGACTATATTATTGAAAAATTTAAAACAGAACACTTGAATGATGAAGAAATAAAAGAGCTGACAAAATTAATTCAAGAATTTAACACTGTATTTTATATTAATGCTCCCATTTGGGTTGTGCCTAAGAAACTTAATAATTCTGGCAAACAAAAATGGAGAGTTGTAACGATTGAGGACAAATTTCCAATTCCTAATATTGAGGATCTATTTGCGAAATTAGGAAACTCTCAATATTTTAGCACTCTCGATTTGGCAAAGGAATTCCAAAATATCTCAATTTTACAAGAAGATAGGCATAAAACTGCGTTTTCTACTTCAACGAGACCTTACGAGTTTAGACGTATACCTTTTGGGTTAAAGAATGCTCCCGCATCTTTCCAAAGAATGATGAATGAAATACTTCATAATTTTATAAATAAAATTTGCGTTGTGTATTTGAATGATAGTTTGGTATTTTCTACGTCACTTCAAGAACATATTGATTCTTTAAAGAAAGTCTTTCAAAGATTATTAGAATATAATCTTAAAGTACATAAAGTACAAGTTGACAAGTGCAATTTCTTTACACGTGAATCAGAGTATTTAGGGCATATAATACCGAATGGTATAAGACCGAATCCTGAGAAAATAAAGGCAATTCAAAATATTCCGTTACCGGAAATTTATCAAGGATTATAGCCGAGTAGCCCAGCTCTTGCTTTGATTTCGAATTAAAAAAAAAGGTTCAGTTATTGATCTTAAAAATCTGAACTACATTGATGTATTTAAGAAATTAAAGAAAATATTGTGTACTAGTCCAGTTTTAGCGTATCCCAGGTTTGATAAATTATTTATCTTAACAACAGATGCTAGCAATGCAGCCTTAGGAGCAATGCTTTCACAAAACGGTCATCCTGTTTCGTATACATCACGAACATTAAATAAACATGAGCTGAATTACAGCGTAATTGAAAAGAAACTACTAGCAATTGTTTGGTCAGTTAAATACTTCAGACCATATCTTTTTGGTAGAAAGTTTAAAATCCAAACAGACCATCGACCACTTATATGGTTGAATTCCCTTAAAAAGCCTAAGAAGTTACAGAGATGAAAAATAAAACTTAATGAATACGATTTTGAAATAGAGTACATCAAGGGTAAAACCAATAAAGTAGCAGATTATCTTAGTCGCCTAGAAATTAATGTTTTACAAGAAGAAGAAGAAGAACATAGTCCTAGCTCAAATTTAGCAACAATTCATAGTGGACAAGAAAACTTAAATGATCACATTTTTATTTCTGAATCACCTGTCAATATACACAAGAACCAAATTATAATTAATTTAGGAAATACTTATAAACACAAAATTGAAACGTTACATAACAAGAATAATAGACACACGATTACATAAAAAAATTATTTTGAAGAAAAAGTAATAGAATATTTAAAAAATAATTTTCATATAAAAGGAACAGTGGGCATTTTTTGTAGTAATTTTGCTATATATATATATATATATATATATATATATATATATATATATATATATATATATATATATATATATATATATATATATATATATATATATATATATATATATATATATATATATATATATATATATATATATATATATATATATATATATATATATATATATATATATATATATATATATATATATATATATATATATATATATATATATATATATATATATATATATATATATATATATATATATATATATATATATATATATATATATATATATATATATATATATATATATATATATATATATATATATATATATATATATATATATATATATATATATATATATATATATATATATATATATATATATATATATATATATATATATATATATATATATATATATATATATATATATATATATATATATATATATATATTATATATATATATAAATTTTCAGCAAGCTTTAATACACTATTTTTCTAATTTGCCAGAAATGAAATTCGTTCGATGCACTAAATTCATAAAAGATGTTTCTGATAGAGAAAATCTCTTAACAATACTAGAGAAATATCACAATAACAAAAGCCACAGAGGTATTGAAGAAACATTCCGGGAATCAAAAAATATTGTTTATTATCCGAATTTAAGAAGAGAAATTCAAAAGTTTATTAATAATTGTGTTGTCTGTAATATGTCTAAGTTGATGGACGACCTATTAGAGCTAAATTTTGTGTGACTGAGACTCCTATGAAATCAAATGAAATAGTTCACATGGATATATAAGTTAACAAAACACGCATCTATACACGATTTGAGTGATAAAAATTCTTTAAGTATTGTCGAAAAGATTAGGGAAAGATTCCCAATTTTGGGGAAACCAAATAAAATTATTGCGGATAATGAAATTAATACCACACTTGTTAGAGAGTTTTTGAGATCAGAGGATATAGAATACCATTTTACATCTCCAAATATACATACGGGAAATGATGACATTGAGCGATTTCATCTTACACTTAACGAGCACATAAGGTTGCTTATATTGCAATAAAATGATTCCGATCTTAACGATAAGACTATATCATATAAATCTGTTTAACTTTATAATGCCACAATTTATAGTACAACAGGTGTTAAACCAAACGCTTTGTTGCACAACGAACTTGATAAATCATTTTGGGAAAAATTACATAATGTTGTACATAAGAAAAAAGTAAAAAGGATTGAGAAAATTAATGAAGGTAGAGAAGATTGTCACGAGTACAGAAAAAGAGAACTGGTAACGAATCTAGGATTTAATAATTTAAAATAGAAACCTAAATATATAATAAAAGAAGTACAGGAAAAATATAATAACAATTTTTTGGGTGAAAAAGGTTGTAAGCGCGATAGGCAAATTGTGAAGAGAATTTTTAAATATCAAAAGGAAATACCAGATATTAAATACGAAAGAAAAATAGCGCGTAGGAATTATTCGAAATATACAAGGAAATAAATTTAAATTAGCGCTCATATAAAAATTTTTCATTTTGGTTCAAGAGTTTATTAATAATTGTGTTGTCTGTAATATGTCTAAGTTGATGGACGACCTATTAGAGCTAAATTTTGTGTGACTGATACTCCTATGAAATCAAATGAAATAGTTCACATGGATATATAAGTTAACAAAACACGCATCTATACACGATTTGAGTGATAAAAATTCTTTAAGTATTGTCGAAAAGATTAGGGAAAGATTTCCAATTTTGGGGAAACCAAATAAAATTATTGCGGATAATGAAATTAATACCACACTTGTTAGAGAGTTTTTGAGATCAGAGGATATAGAATACCATTTTACATCTCCAAATATACACACGGGAAATGATGACATTGAGCGATTTCATCTTACACTTAACGAGCACATAAGGTTGCTTATATTGCAATAAAATGATTACGATCTTAACGATAAGACTATATCATATAAATCTGTTTAACTTTATAATGCCACATTAGTAAAAAAATATTATAAAAAAATAGAAAAATATTGTACAAACTTAAAAATCTCTTATATAAAAAGATTATTATATACTTTAAATTGCATAAAATGTATTTTATGAAGAATTATTATCTACGACACATTCCAGGAGTAATGTCTATTCAAAGGGTAGGGGAGTTATGTATTAGTTATATATTATATGTTCTAGTTATATATTTATGTTTATCCATTTTATTATACTTTAGTATAGTACTTTATAATATATAAACAAATTATTGTTGTATATACATATAAATATCTGTTTGTTGTCAATCATATTTTTTCATTAATTATTAAGTTGTCTTGTGAATAACATTTAATATATTTTCTTTATTTTAAAAATAACTTTTATAAAAATTATAAAAAATCAATATTAAGAAATTTAATAAATATTTATTTCGTTAAACAAAAACATTTTACTGTATTCAAACAATTAATTATGTGGGCCTGGTCAAATGTACAGCCCACTAATTTTTGCAACGGTACACAGTGAAAATTTTTGGTGTTGTTAAGTAACAAGATCAAATAAAATTGGTCAAGCTGTAATTATATTTTTGATTTAATAGTGCTTATACATAGCTAAAAAGAAATAACTTCACAAATTGTTTGAAAAAATATCACAGTATACAAGTACCAAAACTATTTACAACTTAAAACAAAGTTCTTTATTAATCTGATTATTTCGAACGTATTTGCTTTGTGAATCTAAATTGATTATTAGGCTAAGGTTCGTAACGTTATATTCAGAAAGAATTGGAAGCCGCTACGCGGCTTCCGATAGTGGCGCTACTCTGTTCTGCTGTGTACGTTGAAAAATTAAGTTGATGTTAATTTTTCCCTTGTTCCTTGGAATATTAATCATACCCAATTCTTTCTGAATATAATGTTACAAACCTTAGCCTAATAATCAATTTAGATTCACAAAGTTCTTTATATTAATATTTTGTGTGCAGTCTCTTGTTTTTCATAACCATTTGGAGTCTCTTAAGAATAGATGCGACTATTTTTTTCGATTCTTCTAATATGACTTTTTAGCTCAAATTTGCGGGAAACCATGTGTTCCTGGGATTTTTTATTGAGATAATACCACAACATGGAGTAGCCATGTTCTAACTTCGTGGGCCTTGTGTTTAGGGTCATTACATATCCGTTATTCAGATTCTTGATGAGCTTGCTTTCTTACTGAAGCCACTTTTAGCCATAGAAGCAAGTTTTGGAGCACTTAAGAAGGATCTAGCTTTTAGTTTTCATACAAGAAAACGTTCTTCTGCCGCAGAAATTATTTTGTTGTTGTCGCGTTTTGATTTGTTTTACACATTTTAGTGTGTCAAGTTCTCTTTTGAAAATCAAGCTGATTTTAATCAATGGTCAATCTGGTGTACTATTTGAATGTGGCAACTCTATATGTGAGTGATAAAAAATAAGAAAAAACCAAATATTTTTTATATATTTGAAACTGTTTTAATGAATCTCTATTGAAAAACCCCGACTTTATTGTTACCAATATTTATTTTTCTTCATACCTGCTTTGGTTGCACGGAAAATTCAGTTCAAAGTTAAACATATTTAAAAATATTTTGTTGTTCTTGTAATTATTGTACAAATTCCGTAGCAAAGCGCTGATAACAGTTTTTATATATTTTTGAACAAGACAGCGGTATTAGTTATCAACAGGGCAACCAAAAAAATGAGTATGGATTTCCTAGAAACATATAAAGTAGTTATTTATCCGTTTCAGAACTTTTGAAGAATTTCGCCATCGATTTGTTAGAGCATATTTTTACATATTTTGCCCTTAATGGCATATTTTTGCATATTTTACTTTTAAGAGCATATTTTTGTATGTTAGGAGCATTTTTTGTAAAATGTTTCTTATATTGAAAATAACTTTAAAGTTTTCTTTTTATTTGTAACTGAATATCACTCAATAAAAAATATAACTAGCGAATTTTTATTATCATAACCCTGTGAAACGCACACTTGACGCAGTGTCTAGGCGAATTATTTGGCTGATCAGCGGCTCAATATTCATCAGAATTTTTCATCGACTTTTATTTTTAACCCAAGCCAAAAAAGAGGGTGTTATAAGCTTGTATTGTGTATCTGTCTGCGCCATCGTAGAGGCCAAACGGCTGGACCGAATTTGATCTTTTCATTTTCTTGATAGGTACAATACCATCTGATTTCTAGGCAACCTGCTAGCTTGGCAATACTTTTGTTTGCCTTTCTAATACGGGGAAAATATTGCCAAGCTTACAGGTTGCGTAGAAATGAGATGGTATTGTACCTATCAAGAACTTGGTCCATATTTTGATCTCAGTACTTTTTACGGCCGAAATTTTTGAATAGGAACTTGGCCTGATTTTCACATTTATGTTTTTTTTCGGATTTATTTTAAAGTCTATAAGACCATAAATCATATTCTAAATCATGGAGAGTACGAGTATTTGCTATCTATGTTATCGATGACATCAGTTGTGAAGTAGTCTCGAATTTCTTTTAGCTTCTATTGAGGAATGTAGCCTCTATTAAAATAAGACGGAAGTTGCGGAATAAATCTTATAAAAAGGTCGGTAGTTTTAGGCAAGAATTAAAACCTACTAAGTGTATCATGTGATGAAAGCATTTAATCAAAGCAATATCTATCAGACTATTCATTTTTTAAAAAATTATCATAAAAAGAATACTGAGTACTGAATATTTTCTCATTATAAAAAATCTTGTTAAGGCAATTTGTTTTGTTCAACTTAGTTCTTCGAAAGGTAAACACGTAATTTGCAGCAATCGACGAAAACTTTGCTAAAACTGACTCAATCTAATAATACATTTGCATGAATTATAAAAAGACTTCCTTAGTTCTCGATCAAATCGATCGATTTTATGATTTGCAGCAATCAATGCTGTTTTTTAAGTTAAGAGTTGATTAATTTATGAATTCGATCGGTGCAGTAGTTCACTTTTTTTAAGAAAACTAATATAAAATTTTTTTTTATATACTCAAACCCTAACCCTTAATCAGTACTTTTAATTCAGTGATTACATTTCTTTTAATTCAAATATTATTTAAGTATCTAATGAGATGTCCGTGGTAGTTTAGTCATACGGAACGCGCCATAAAAATAGTCAGAACAGATTCCTTGGACCTAAAAATGTCGAGTTCCAAATATCGGGGTGTTAAAAATTTTATGTTTTGTGAGATAACGATGATGGCATATTTGATAAACGAAATTGAACGTATGATTCCTGCAAATATTTTTTATTTTTGACTAATTATTCGACCTTTCTTGATGTTGAAGTGTTTTAAAAAATGAGCTTAAAGTCACTTTTTTTTATAAAAAACGTTATAAAAACTTTATTCGATATTTCGCTACTCCTTTGTTTAGCTTCTTCAGGATAATCAATTAGTAACAATTAGTAATAAGATTTAAAACAAGAATGCAACAGTAACAGTTTCGATAAGTTATATATATAAATATTTTAAATTGATTTTTCTATTTCCTGTTTTTGTATGAAAAAATTATTTTGATTTATATTTTTGTTATATTTGACACACATTTTCATTCAGCCTGTTTTTCGAAAATGAATTTTTTGTTCGTTCGTAAAAACGAACGAAAGTAGTTTTACGTTTTTGTAACTTACAATATTTAAGTGAGTGAGAATATATGGGAGAGAACAAAAGGGCTTTTAATTTTTTCATATATATTTGGTTATTATAAAATGAATCCATTCGTAATAAACGAATGAAAACATTTAAAATTGTCCATAAGCAATATCCACTCGTTTGTCTAACAAACTGTAACGGTAAAATAGCAAAGCTAGCAAAAAATTTGCACAAAATTAAAATTTGTATAAACAAAATAAAATATACATAATAAATCCAAATTTTTCCAAAAAAAAATTCATAAGGAACTCGAATTTGCAGAAAAAAGCAAACAACTTATGCTAACGTTCAAAATTTAGCTCCAAACAGGGCTAGACTTTAAAGGTTTGATATTCATACAAACATAAGTATGTGCATTAGGGTTGAGCTTCACAAAAACAGTGTGATTTTTACCAGTCTCACTCCCAATTGGGTGAATTTTGGTAAAAAAAAATCATCCTGAAAAATTTCAGGTAGATTGGTTGGTGCCGCAAGCCCGCTCAAATTTGGGAAAAACCATAAAATTTTGCTTTCTTGCCTCATAATTCCAAAATATTAATTTCTCAAAAAAGTTTTATAGTACGAAAATGTTGCTTGTACAACTTGCAACATTTCATTTCCTAACATTTTTTCGGTAGATCTAATGCTTAATAAAATAAATATAAAATTTTCAAGCAACATTAGCTAATTTTAATCTTTCATTCGCCCCAGCTCATATGAACTAAAACACAAATCTACAAGGTTTTGGAATGGCAAAGCTAAAAATGGTATCTTATGTAATTTCAGCTGCTGAATCCGAATCTGCATTCAGTTTATTTTTTCCTAGCTTTCGAGATATATGCTTTCATCAAAAATGAAGCAGTTGCATAGCAAAAGTTAACATAACTGGATAACGGGTTGCCCTATTCATTGGAAACAAAAACCTAATTCGTCAACAATATTGGAGGCTATTCGGGAATACGCGTCGATTAAGTGAAAAATACATGGAAAACAAAAACAAAACTGCACAAATTCAAAATTTTGTTTTTGTAAAAAATTTACATGTTTTAAAAGAGAGAGAGAGAGAGAGATACACGTTGAAATTCTCACGTTTATTTGATTTTAGAAATGTAAAGAAAACAAAAACAATTTTTGAAATATACATAGTTTTTGTTATCACGTAAATTTTCACTACTTCGACGCGTTTTCCCAAATAGCCACCATTATCTTTAAGACACACAAATATTGTTTTTTAAACTGCTCATTACTTTTAAAGATATCGTGGAACTTGCCACACAAAAAATGTTTTTTATCAAAATTTTTATTTTTATAACATTCCTAAATAATTTCAAAAGTAAAGTTGAAAATTCAGGTATATTTCTACAGCTCATAGCAAAAATTTCAAACCAAAACAAGCCATATTTGATCAAAATCGATCCACAACTTTTGATTTTATTCACAATTAATATGCAGAAAATTAGAAGCCAACAAAAAAAATGTGTTAATTAATTTACAGTTACAAGAAATGTTAATATAATAGAGAACGGATTGTCCTATTCAATTAAAACAAAAAAACTGAATTCGACAGCAATATTATGTTGTTTTTGTTTAAATATCTGCTTAGTACTTTCAGAGATATCGTGAAACTTACGGCAAAAAAAGTTTTTTTTTCCACCAAAAATTTTTATTTTTTAAACATAAATAAAAAATATACTAATAAAAAATCCCTTATTTTTCCCATTAACATATAGAAAAGTATATTTCAAACAAAATAAACGATATTTTTTAAACCCAAAAATTGTGATAAAATTTTTTTTCGTTGATAAGTTTCACAATATTTCTGAAACTACTGAGCAGATAAAAAAAACGGTATTGGAGGGACTTAAAGATAATGGCGCATATTCAGAAATAATAACCAAAGTCGGAAGTAATAAAACAGAAACTAAAAAATAGTTCATAGATAGTTATAGATATTATTTACAATTCATAACTAGCGCAGCAAGTGCTATTAGCTGCCAAAAGAAATGCAACCCTGCGTATTGGTATATAGAGAAAATAAAATGTCGATAATATTTTGAACGATGTGTTCTGTAATTAATTAAAAAGCTTACACAGCTTTTCAAAAACAATTTTTATTCTGTAAAAAATTCACGCAATTCTAAAAAACTAATTTTTTGGTTATAGTTTGTATATAAATCAATTAAAATAAGGGTCTGTAAAAATTAAGTTATTCAATAAAATTTTGTTGACCGAAAACACATCTCTAGTTCATTTTCTTTTTTGTATGTATGGTTTTTGGACGCATTAGAAATGGCCGTCATCAGATATTCTTTGAATGTGTTAATTAGTTCGCATTTAGTTACAGCTTTGTCCATAATTAAGTGCAAACTTTTTGTGCTGAAAGTAACCCACTGTGAATAACTTAAATAGGTACTTAAAAAAGTTAGCACTTCGTTACGATTTCTTAATATGCGCCAATATTCTTGTCAACTTTTGGTTTTTTGCTTTAATTGCATACCACAACCCGTTCTCCAGTTATATTAACATTTCTTGTAACTGTAAATTAATTAACACAATTTTTTGTCAGGTTCTAATTTGTTTCATATTTAATAGTGAATAAATTCAAAAATTGGGGATCGATTTTGATGAAATATGGCTTGTTATGTTTGAAATATAGTTTGCTATGAGCTGTAGAAATATACCTCAATTTTAAATTTTACTTTTTAAATTATTTATGAATGTTTTAAAAATAACAATTTCAATAAAAAAAACTTTTCGACAAGCTCTACAATACCTTTAAAGCTAATGAGCAGATTAAAAAACAGTATTTGCGTGACTTACAGATAATATAAGAATTAAAATCACATTCAACAGAGCCACCTGACAAGTGGTGATAAGCAAAATACACGTGAGCACTGATGACAGAAGTGTAGGGGCTTCCGAAAATGGCGCTACTCTGTTCTGCTGTGTACGTTGAAAAATTAAGTTGATGTTAATTTTTTCCTTGCTGCTTGGAATATTAATCATGCCCAATTCTTTCTGAATATAACGTTACGAACCTTAGCCTAATAATCGATTTGGGTTCACAAAGCAAATACGTTCGAAATAATCATATCAACAAAGATAATATTGTTCTCGAATTCGGTTTTTTTGTTTCCAATATATCCAGTTATGTTAACTTTTGCTATGCAACTGCTTAATTTTTGAAAAGAGCGTATATCTCGAAAACTAGAATCAAAAAATAAAAATAAACTGAATGTAGATTCGGATTCAGCAGCTGAAATTACATAAGAAACCATTTTTAGTTATTCCATTCCAAAACCTTGTAAATTTGTGTTTTAGTTGGCATTAGCTGGGAGGACGAATGAAACATTAAAATAAGCTAATGTTGCTTGAAAATTTTATATTTATTTTATTAAGCATTAGATCTGCAGAAAAGTTGTTAAGAAATGATATGTTGCAAACTTCACAAGCAACATTTTCCTCCTATAAAACTTTTTGTGAAATTAATATTTTGGAATTTATGAGGCAAGAAAGCAAAATTTTATAGTTTTCCCAAATTTGAGCGGTCTTGCGGCACGATCTACCTGAAAATTTTCAGGATGATTTTTTTACAAAAATTCACCAAACTGTGGGGTGAGAGTGAAAAAAATATACCAAAAAAATTCTCCATATAGCTGAAGGTCACCCTAATCTACATACATAACTAGAGGAGAAGCCCTTCAAGCCCGGGGGAACACAGGCTATGCAATCAATCGTTTCTCTACAAAACTGCCTAAGAACTCATCGTAACAGGATGTATACATATGGATAAGTGTATATATGTATGTATGTATGCATGTTTACATCTTATTTAATTAAAAAAAAGCAAATATTTTATTGTGTTTTTATTTTTTAATTAATATTTTTATTTTTATAAACAAACGTCAGTTTATTTGTAGGGTTAACACCAAACGCGATACGCTCATATTAAAAAAAGGAAAATATATATAGACAAATGCATTGGCACTAATTTTCTCTAACGAAATAAAAAAGCTTTTTTACTTCAAAATTAAATAGACGAAAGCTTTCAAATGTTTTATACGAATAAAATTTTAATTATTATCGTAATATAATGAAACATGAGTGTGAGAAGCTTTATGTTTTCTAAAAACAGGCTGTTTATATTTTAATAATACGAATATGTATTACATATATACATACATATATCCTTGTTTCTATGCTTTGAAACATAAGTAAATTTTCTAAAAATGTTTACCAAAAAATTGTCTTTCTATATTATGCTTTATGTAACCGACTTGAAGTGTTAAATTTATGTGATCCTACGGCCATTATTGGTAATAGTTAAGGGCAGGATTTTGTCGAACGGATAAAAAGTTTATCTTTATTACAACTTTACTTTAACTGAACGTAAGCCATAAGTTACAGGCAAGTTCATCCTACCTGATAGGTTAAAGTAAATTTGTAATAATGATAAACTATTTATCCGTGCTACAAAATCCTGCCTTTAACTATTGCAAAGTTGTAATAATGGACCTTATTGTTTTAGTACCTCTTTTAATATAAGAATATTCATTCACAGAGAAAACAGATTAGTTGGAAAACGGTTATAGCTATTGTATTGTATATTATATGTATATTACTTTCAATAATCAAATTTTCATCCTAATTAACAAATATTAACAAACGCAATTATTTTACCATATATACAGTTGTAATTCTATACTCCAATTGGAAATGGCTTTCCCACAGTTGAAATATTAATCAAGCTAATCATTTTAAAACTTGCTTAAACTAATTTATATATTTGGATGCCATAACTAACGTTTATCATATATCAGTTCGTTATAGTAAGAAATATTGTCGCTCTTACAATATTTGCAGTTGTAATTTCCAAATTTTGTTTATAATGATATAATGAAAAGATCAAATTCGATGTTCCCAATTGATATGTAACAATAGTAATCAATTTTAAATCTGAATGACGTACATAAATAAATCAAAATAAATTATTACAAAAATTTATATGTTTTATTTTACATTTTATAAAAGAATTTAATAAAAGTGATGGTAATTTATGAAAACTAGCTGCTATGGATGCTGCTATTCTTACTTAAAAGAAGGTATGTATGTTTATGGTAATACATAGTATTAACTTAATACGATGATAAAGTTAACTTATTCAAAGAATTTTTTTTAAGGTTGAAACTCTGACCAGTTGACTGTTCATACGAAGATTATATTTACAAAAACCAATATAATACCCTATGCTAGTATGAGAAGCATCTTTGTCTCTTGATGTCTTGTGGGTAAGAAATAGTTCCTTTTGAATTAAGCTTTCTATTAAAAATTAGTTCTTTCAGTTGCAGGCAATTTTGAAGAAGTTAGCAAGCAGATTGAAGCATACAATACCCCAAAAATACAGTGGAACTTTACCATAATAAATATTTTGCAGATGCCTTTGTAGTCTTTTATATATTTACTGTATGTTCCTATGTTTTATATCTTTTTGTATATGTATATGGTTTTTGTCTGAGCTGAAATAAATTAACGATTTAAAGTTTTCAATTACCATAATATTTGATTTTAATTGGTTCTCTGGTAAATTCAGTGCTCCAAATCGAATTCATTCGTCATTTACAACTGAATTACCAGATAGTACGTGTAACCAACAGAATTCGATTGGCAACAAATTCGGTTGCTACAATGAATCTGTTTTCTCTGTGTACATATGCCGATAACAATTGAATCAGCAATTTCGAAGAGGACACATATCTGAAATTTTAAACTGTTTAAACAGGAAATGAAAAAAAACTAACTGTTTTCTTATGAAGCATAATATTTAAAAAACTTATATATGAAAGTGTGTCCATATATGAAGATTTATCTTACTTTTGAAGTTTTTTGCTGGTTCGAAAAGATAAAAAGATTTTTACTCTTAAAGAAAGATTTTTATCTATTAAGATTTTTTACTCTTTTTCCTAACTAATTGGAGTTACTTTGTGTTTTGTTAGTTTTCTACTTTTTTAGATTTACTCGATTTTGTATTTATGAATATGTCGTGTAAATCAAGAATAATGGGTACTTAGATTCTTCTTTTAAAGTCCAGCAGTGTCTGGAATTGACAACCTCTGTTCAAAGATAATTGAACATAGAAATTTAGAAATGTTTATTAAGGTTACTTATCAATATATTTTAAGATATAAATAAGTTCATTAGTTAAGGGATGCTAAATTTTTCCTTATCTGTAGTCTCCGAAACATCCTTGTTATGTGCACTGTGCTACACTAAAATTATTCAGGGGTTCTCATGCACCAATTCTGTTTGGTTGGAGCCCATAGAAAAAGAAAATACTTATGGTTTTTCTAGGTCATTTCGTAGAGATTTTATAACGGTAAGTGTAGCGAAAAAACGGGTTTCTTAAAGTTTGAAATTTAAACTGCCATAAATCCTTTTCAAATTTGAAAGATATGATTCTTATCTTTCAAACAAGATATGATTTGTGGAAATCAGTTATAAATGGCTAAGTTATGGGGGTTTAAGTATAAAAAATAAAAATTTTTCAACAAAATTTTACTTTCCGCCAGCTGTAATTTGCTTACGAGATACAAAACCACTATACAAATTACCTTCTGTGAAAAGCAACATTACAAAAGCTTTCAAAAAAGGTTAATCAAGTTAAAATCGCTTGAAAAACAAATGAGTTATGGTATGTTTTCTGTTTTTACTATTTTGCTTCTTACTTAAAAATATGGCAGTCACGCTAATCTATTTTATCATAACTCGAGAGCGATTACCCCGATTTTAATATTATAAACAGGAAAAGGTGCGGAATGAAATTATCTTTGAGTCAACTATACACAAGTTTTTTAAATATTCAATTGTTTTAGAGTTATTCAGAAATTAACGGCGAAAAACTTGTTTTTTCATGCAATTACAGTTTTTTTTCGTTTTAAAAGGCTCATAATAAAATAAAGAGGGCTAAAATTTTACATTTTTATCAATAATACGAAAGCTGGGTGTATTTGAAATAAAATAAGCCATAAATCATTAAAATCTCTCGACAAGTATCGATTTGATTAAAAATTAAGTGAAGTAACTCAGTTGATATACATAGTTTTTTCTTAATAGCTTTCACCTATTTAAATTGCCAACGTAATGTAAAATCTTTTTCACAAATAAAAAGATTTTAATTGATTTCCGTTCTAATTGCTTTACAACTGTTCTTGACTTAAGATCCACTTAAATTTTTTCACATAACTTTCCACAGACTTAACAAAAGTATATTTTACATGCCAACACAATACACACACTTACATGCCATTAAAAGAAAAAAAATAGCAATGCCAGCAGCTCCACCAGCCTATATGCAGATATACATATGTGGTTCCAGGTATCTAAACATATATGGCGTGAAATTTCAATAGAAGCACTACTTGTTTCAATGAATAGAAAAAAACGACAATGAACATATAGCAGTAAATCACATAATGTAGTTTTAGTATTTTTTTTAGTTAATAAATATCACAACGAGAAATTATTGAACACTGAGAAGAAGTATGTATGTACTTGTAATTTGTTATTTTTTACACTTTTCGCATCAAAACTACAATTTTACCTTGCACTTACTAGGTTGCTTAAAAATTTTTAATTTTTTTCCCATTTGTTTTTAGATTTTATTGCAGTAGTACACATTTCTCAATGAAAAATCACTTAAGTGTAGTTAAGACTTTGTATTTGAAGAGAATACATTAGTTTCACTTAAAAAATATTTATTTGTTTGTACGATGTGTTAAACTAGTGAAACCATTTATAATAAAATGTAATGCATGGTTGGTTTTCTTATTCTTAAGACTTTTCATTTTCTATTTATTTTTTATTTTCTTTTTGCTCATACACTTTTTGTCTTAACATTATTGAAGGTGTAACCTTTTACTTCCGGTACAAGCACCTACACGTACACACTAGATACTTACAAATAAATACATACACCGATTTCTTTGCAATGTAACGAGATTATTTTCTTATTCATAACTATATATTCATACTTATATCCTTTTATTTTTCCTAATGAATATTATATATTTACATCACATTATATACACATTTCACAATTAGATATTCTGGAAAAACTAGTATGATTAATAATATAATTTATTTAATACTCTTGAAAGAGTGTTAATATGTTGCAATATTCATTTTTATATGATTATAAGGTAATTATTTGTCTTATAACCTTACACTCAAACTCCATGTTTTGTGCTCTTTAAGAATTACAAGCAATTAATTATTTAATAACTACATATGTACATTCTCTTGCATAAGATTGTTTGCTCCTTTAAAACTGCACATTCTTTTAATATGTCTGTATTTATATATGTATGGATTTTTTCTATCTCATATTTTATTTTCATTCTTTTTTTTCTGTTATTTTATCGCACGCACATTTCATTTAAATAATATATTTTCCTTTAAAAGGATAATTATAAACAGTCTTGTGTTTGATATAATATAATGAAAATAATTCCTTATTCCCGTTAGTTCGTATTATAACCTGTAATGACTACGTTGACTGCAATACTGTTTTTACTGTTTGATTGAGACCTTATTTTATATCTAGTACATTATTTTTCCATAGAATTTCATTGAAAACAAGAAACAAAAACAGTTTTATCGACATTTTGCTGAGAGTTTATAACAGTACTATTCTCTCTTTTATTATTGGGTTGAACATTTTTGATTTTCTCTTTAACATGAATTATTATTACCCAGTGGAATTTCTATCACATACATTTTCGATATGAGACTAATGACAATGTAGGTGCGACTCATCCAAAGTCTGTATACAATTCCTACTTACATTTACACAGGGAAGGCCTAGGTCGTCAGATGGGCCCAACACAACCGACATTGTAAGCGAAGGTTGGATGAGTTCAATGGTTTGGTGACGGCTAGTGCGGTGGCAAAATTTTATTCGTGATTGTTTTGTTCTTCGGTTTTAATATACATTTGATTTTACAATGGGATAGAACAAAGACTATTCTGAATCGGATGCTAGTTGTATGCGCTTATCTATTTTGTTACAATTTTTTCTATTGACATAATAGTATACAATCGGATGCTTTTTAAATTTGTAATACCTTGCGGACTGCTGGGTACATACCATAGGATACGTAGATAGTCAACTAATACGTAGATAGTCAAAAACCTAAGTAAGAATGTGCTAGTAGAACATTTTGTATTAGTATTGATTTAAAATAATTCCCCACAGCACCAAAACCATACTTACGCTCCTTTTCACAATGTATGATTATGAGTTAACGTGGACTTTAAGAGCAAATTTTGTATGGCGAAGTTTCCGTTAAAGTCCATGTTAACTCTTAATCATACATTGTGAAAAGGGCCGTTAGTTGTACAAAAAGTATTTTTAAAAATTTATATATTTTAAACATGAATTTTTAGGTATAATTTATATACAACTAATTTGGCACTAATTAATGAAAACATGAACTTAGAATCATTTTTAATACATTTGAGGTCAAAAAATATTGATTTGCTTAAATTTTTTTTTGCATATTTTGAACTTGAAATTATTTTTCCCAAACATTAACAAAAATGTAATACTGCTGATTAAAAAAAATGGTTCAAAAGAAGAAACATAAATTTTATTGTAAAACAAATAAAAAAATGAAGTAAAATAGTGTTTGTGTGTGCAAAAAATAAATACATTTTTATGCAAAAAATACATTTTAGTGCATTTTCAGGTGCAAAAATTACGCTTTCTGATGTGTGTTGAATTGTCTCTTTCATGTTTGTCGAATAACAAAATACCCATAGGTCTGATGAGAGTTGCCAATGTTTTTTTGACAGAAGGGCAGTTGACTATGTACGTATTATCCATGTTGCATTCTTTTGTATTATACTTTTTAGACAGTATTCTCCATAGAATAACATAGAAGCCTGACTTAAGTATTAGTAAAACATTTTCTATTAGTATTGGTTTAAATAAAAATTTCCCCACAGCACCAAACCATACTTAGTTTTACAAAAAGTATTTTACAAAATTTATATTTTTTAAACATGAATTTTTAGTTATTATATACAATTAATTTTGCATTAATTAATGAAAATATGAATTATGAATCAATTTTAATACATTTGAGCTCAAAATATGTTGATTTGCCAAACATTTTTTTTGCAATTTTTCTATTTGCTACTAAAAATATTTATCCCAAATAGTAAAAAAAAAAATGCAATACTGTTGAAAGAAAAAAGGGTTAAAAACTTTGATAAATTTCAACACACAAATGTCAACAAAATTAAAAAAATAATTTAAAATTACAGCAAGAAGACAGATAAAATTTATACCAAAACAAATAAAAAAATTAAATAAAATAAAGAAGTGTTTGTGTGTGCAAAAAAGATACATTTTACCGGTTTTCAAATGCAAAAATGACGCTCTGTGATGTGTGTTGAGTTGCCTCTCTCAAGTTAGTTGAATACACAAGACCTATTAAGAGAGATGTCAATTTTTTATAGACAGGCCGAGAGCTGGAAACATAGATTATACGTAGATAGTCAACTGGGCTCCTGTCAAAAAAAAATTTACAACTCTCTTCACACCCATGGGTATTTTCCCTACAAGAAATGTATGACCGAAACTAATACCTACACAATTTTTTTACTAATACATTTGCATAAATTTTGTATTTGACTGTCATTGTTGATCGATATATCCATCATCGTTGCAGAATTAAAATTTTGAAATATTCTGACGTCAAAAATTTATTTTAATTTCAAAATAAAAGTAAACTGGAAAAAGTGCACTGGAATTATTTACTATAAAACGCTGAGGCTGAAGGTGTCACAACGATATTGGCCAAGGATACAGATGCAGATCGGGTGGCCTGTGCCAAAAAGGATCCTCAAACCGGACAATGGAAGGTAAGAAAATAACAGAAATTTTAATCGTTAACATTCATCTTTAACTTTGTGTCCTTTTTTAGTGCTAATTGTTCTCTGTTTGCATTTGAAGAAGCTATTGGTTTTCCACTAAAGACGGTGTTAGTACTGTTGATTAAATTAATTAAAAATTATTTACTAAAAGAATGATCCTTTGTAACTTTATTCGGGCATGTATGTATGTATTTAATAATAATTGTGTAAATTATATGACTAGGATTGTATGTACATATCTATATATATAAGTTTATTTTATATAAAATCAATCTAAATTGGAATAAATAGTGTTTTATTTCAACTGGTATGTTCGCCAACAGTGACGAATATATCCATCAAGTTTGATTAGTCAGCTATGACCGATATATACATCAAGTTTGATTAGTCAAATGTGACCGAAATATCCATCAAGTTGGATTAGTCAACTGTGACTGGTTTATTCGTCAAGTTTGATTAGTAAACTGTGACTGGTATATCGATCAACGCTGTCTAGCAAACAATATTAGAGTGAGCAATTCGGTTATATGTTCTGTGGACGAACAAATGCATAAGTTAGAGAAGGATGCAAAATCACACGTACACAAAAGTTTCCATCATATTTTTCATATTACCCTTGATAATGTGATAGAAACTTTGTTCTACGCAATGCTGGATATTTATATCAACAATACCAGTCATATGACCGGTAAAATGACTGTCACTGTTCTTGTAGGGTTGTTATCCAACATACTGAGAGAGGCAACTCAACACTTATCAGAGAGCGTATTTTTTGAACTTGAAAATGCTCTAAAATTTATTTGTTTTGCACACACAAACACTATTTTTATATTATTTAATTTGTTTATTTGTTTTTTAATAAATTTTATGTTTCTTCTTGCTGTAATTTTAAAATATTTTTTTTTAATTTTGTTGACATTTGTGTGTTGAAATTTATCAAAGTTTTCAACCGTTTTTTTCGTTCAACAGTATTGCATTTTTGTTACTATTTGGGACAATTTTTTTTAGTGCCAAATAGAAAAAATGCAAAAAAAAGGTTTAGCGAGTCAAAATTTTTTGAGCTCAAATGCATTAAAAATGATTCTAAATTCATATTTTCATTAAAAAAGCAAAATTAATTGCATATAACAACTAGAAATTCATGTTTAAAAAATATAAATATTATAAAATACTTTTTGTACAACTAAGTATAATTTTGGTGGTGTGGGGAACATTTTATTTTAAACCAATACTAATACAAAATGTTCTACTAAGCCATTCTTAGACTTAGGTTTTTGACAGCAGACTTAGGTTTTTGAAGTTTTAGTTGGATATCTACGTATAATCTATGGTTGGAAATCTACGTATTTATCTATGGTATTCTCTTTTCTTATAAAAAACCTATTAAGATGAATAAGGGGCTATCGACCATAGATCATACGTAGATCAGGGGTGTCAGAAATAAAACTATTGTTGTATTGGTGAGTAAACCAAATATAACACTGTAAGAAAAGTTGTCTCATGTAAAAGAAGTACTATCAAGTACATAGAAAAAATAAATATTTTAACACATGTATGTATGTTTGAAGTTAACTCAGGTCTTATTATCACTTTATTTATTTCCATACAAGGGGAGCTCACGAAACATTCGGTAACAGTTTATTCGTTGAATTAGTAGATTTTTCCATATATTCTGTTGCTGCAAAATGTATCTAAAAATATTTTGACAACAAAATGTATGGGCAATTTTAATAATTTTACGAGGAAACAGCTACCGAATGTTGTATTTGTTTGTATTTGCAGTGAACAAAATAATTTAGTTTTCACAAAAAAAATATATTATTTTCATTAAAAAGTTTTTTTTTATTTTTCCATTGAATATTGCTTATCATAAAAAATTTTTCGCATATTTTTTAACACATGTATATATTATGTTTGAACTTTAAGCTTGCTTAAAATTTTATTTGTTTCTATAGTGAATTTGCTTAAATTATTTGTCTTTCGTGAGAACAATTTTTTTTTAAATTATTTGAAATAATAGTCAAGCCCCTTTTTCCGTAATCCGTTTAAGATAAAGCCAAATCTCGATCGCTAAAATGCAGAACAAATACAAAATTAAAAATTTTTGGCGATGACATAAAACACTAAAACTTCGGCGGGTTCATTTTGAAAGGCGTTGCAAACTTGCATTCGTAGCCAAAAATCGATAAATCGACTTTATAGATTTTTAGCGATGGCGATTTAGCTTTAGCGAGTTACTGAATAAGGGGGCAGTAAATAAGAATTTAGTAGGGACCGAAAATAACGATTATTTTTTAAAATTTAAACTAAAAAAATCAAGCTGAAAGAGAAGTGCTACGTGCATAAAGAATACACCAAAATAATCCTTGTTGCATGGACTACATTTAGATGCACTAATTTTTATTTGATTAAGTTTTATTAAAAAAACTTAACTTTACCGACTATTTTCTGAGTTTTATTTATTGCTCAGTAAATACAATTTATTTCTTTAGTTTTATTTATTTCTCAGAAAATAAACGTTATTTCTTGATTTTTATTTATTTCTCAAAAAATAAAAGTATTTTTTCCAGTGACTGGAATTTAACTAAATTTTGCGTTGAACTTTTTTCCACATCAATCAAGCATCCTCTTAGTTTTTCTAAAAAAAATATTATTTTTCATTAAAAAGCATGTCCATTTCTTTTCCATTAAATTCATTATGAAAAGAATCAAAATGCCGTTTTAATAAATACTCATTTGTTTTCTCTAATGTTTTGTAACATAAAACACATTGAATATTGAAAATATTTTCGCATACACATAATTCTTTTCTTTCAGTGGACTAATAAAAATATTATAAAAAATGTAATACAGTCCGCTATGCATGTGCTATCGTCTCTGTCTCATTGACGACTAAAGGAAACAGAGTAAGAATGTGTGGGAGTATGGCTACCACAATTGAGCTATGAATCTGACTTCACTGACGTAGATAGTCAAATGGGCTCCTGTAAAAAAAAACTGACCTCTCTCTTCACACCTACAGGTATTTTGTTATCCAACACACTGAGAAAGGCAACTCAACACTCATCACACAGCGTAATTTTTGCACTTGAAAATGCACTAAAATTTATTTATTTTTTTTTGCACACACAAACACTATTTTACATAATTAAATTTTTTTATTTGACATATAACAAATTTTATGTTTCTTCTTGCTGTAATTTTAAAATATTTGTTTAATTTTGTTGACATTGTGTGTTGAAATTTATCAAAGTTTTCAACCGTTTTTTTTTCATTCAACAGTATTGCATTTTTGATACTATTTGGGAAATTTTTTTTAGTTCCAAATAGAAAAAATGCAAAAAAATTTTTAGCGAATCAAAATTGTTTGACTTCAATTGCATTAAAAATGATTCTAGATTCATATTTTCATTAATTAATGCAAAATTAATTGTATATAACAACTAAAAATTCGTGTTTAAAAAATATAAATTTTGTTAATACTTTTTGTACAACTAAGTATGGTTTTGTAGCTGTGGGGAATATTTTATTTTAAACCAATACTAAAACAAAATGTTCTACTAACACATTCTTAGACTTAGGTTTTTGACAGGAAACTTAGGTTTTTGAAGTTTTAGTTGACCATCTACGTATAATCTTTACTATCGACATTCTGATTTGTTATAAACAAATGTATTAACGGGGCTTATTATCGTAAGGCTTTTTACAAAAATTTCAGTATACATTATGTAATCAGTAACAAATCTTAAACACCCTACGTCTACACGTGATATATATTATCATGACAAAAGACAAACTTTATAGTGAATAATTATTTTTTTATGTTAGCTGTTTTTCGTATATGGAATTTGGAAAAAAACGTGTTTTTATCATTGAGCAAATTGTTTAAATGTCTAAAACTGTTTACAAATTGTAAACAAAACAATTTAATAAATCAAACAAAAAGATTTACTGGATTTTCTGCAAAATATCAAACAATATTTTAGTCTGAATTTATAAAACAATTAGTATAAAAATACATACTAATATTAAATAAAACAATTTACTGAATGAAACAAAAATATTTACTGGATTTTTGTAATATATCAAACAAAATTATTGTGGGGTCATCATCATTATCATCCATTAAGCATTTATGAAATTTCTCGTTGTAAAATGTGTTCAAGTGTGAATGTTTATCTAAAGACTCTAAAAAAATGAATGAGAATTAATGCAACGACATTAACGAATTGATTCCCTCAAAAATCTTGAGTAAACAACTTGGTACAATCGCATTCCTTTTGCTGTCATTGTTGTTGTTGTTATTTGTGTGTGTGTCATCATCGGCGTTGTTTTTTTACGACATTGTTGTTCTTGTTGTTTTTGGTGTTTGCGTCCTAAATAGGAGCAAACAAACAATTCGTTGATTATGTATAGAACATATACTGAAAATAAAATTTATTTTTAGACAAACTTTTGTTTGACAATATTTTGGTGATTATTTTTTCTGTGCACAATATAGTGTCTAACATTGTCCAAGTTATCATGCTGAATATGTACGACACTCTGGAAATACTTACTCTTTTTCTTCTTTAAATTCCTATTTCTGTAAAAACAAAACTTCTAAAACAGTATAAAGATCAGATAATGACATAATTATCGTTTTAAGTACTCTTTGAATATTGGCTGTCAAACAAATATAAATGAGTACAATTAAAAATAAAAATCATCCGCATACGCAAAATATATGGAAATTTTACCAATTTAACGAGTAAACAGTTACCGAATGTTGCGTGAACTCCTCCATTGAATTTTTGAATTAAATATTCTAACAAAAGTAGTTTTAAGGATTCTTATTAAGTCACACTGAAACTGATCTATTTAGCACAAAAGCTTGAAATACACTGATCACAACATTCATAAATGTGAGCTAATATTTTTTCTTTTAATTTCAAACAGACTAATTGCGGGAAAATCCATCGCGTCATATTCATTAATCCTTTTGTCCTGCAAGTGTCCATGTTTTATTTCGTTTTTGTAAATGGAATTTATTTTTTCCCACTTTTTGTGCAAAGCAGGTAAAAACAAAGTCACAAATTATAAAGTATTGATCTTATTATTTATCAATAATTTTGTTTGCTAATTTCACAACAACAAAAGCATTTAATGCAGGTCCTACCTGCTGAAAAGGGTGATTTTCAGTAAAGAACGCACAAAAATTTTAGGAGTGTTATTGTTGCTTGGGTATATTTTTGAGTTTCGCTATTACGAGGATGTATGCATTTGTTCTTTAATTTTTATAGTAAACATTTTTGGGGAATGTTTGTTTTGAAATGAAAACCAAATCGTATAAGAAGTTCAAATGCAAACAGTGTTCCTTTATGTATTTTGTTGGAAGTTTATGATTGACAAGAGCAATTTTATTGTGGTTTTATTTCTGTTTATACCTATTTTTGTACAAATCAAGTCATTGTGCATTTTTTACAAGAACAAACGGGTCAAAGCTTAATTGTTTTCTTGCCGTTTTGTGTATGTATGAATTTAACATTATTACTCTTAGAAGTATGCAATTTTACTTCATTTTCTTTTGTTGTAATTTTTGTAATAATAATCTTAGAATGAGTTACCAATAATATTTTAGGGAATTTTAGCTTCCAACAAGAAAAAGCGCTTTAGTTAATGGAAAACAAATATATATAATTCTAATATTTCCGTATTGCCTAAAAATATTTTAATTGAAATACTCTTTTTAAATGGTTTTATTTATCTATAAATTTGTAATTTATATATAAAAGTTATTTTAATTGGAAATGAAGAAATAGTCCCATACCTGATTAATGTTTTCAAACAGCCAAATCATGTGCTACATCCATTTCATACACACAAACGCATACGGGGGCGTATGTTGAATAAATACTCTCAAGTATTTTTATTTTATCCGAATAAGTATAAAAATACTCCAAGTATAATTATGGCAGATACTTAATACTTACAATACTCATGTGCGTTTCTATTTATAGTTGTTGAGTATTTAAGTTTTTCGGATAAATGAAGTACAGATGCGTTTGTATGTTGGAATCGGATATAATTATACTTGTTGGAAAGCAAATATATGTGAGTACGGATTATTTGTGCAACAATTATGACTATAGGCAGTTAATAAAATTAAGAGTAAATACTCGTTTAACCTGCTATATCCTTTATACAAAAGTTGTTCATAAAGATCATAAACTTGCAAAAAAACGCTTTTATCGAAAAAACAGCGGAAATTCGCGAAAAGTTTCAGTATTGCCAAATAGCTTTAAAATGGATTAAAAACTGCTCAAATTGTAAGGAATACCGACAACTTTGAAAAATTGCAGATATTCGAAAAACTGGCTAATAACGGAACGTCAGCAAAGTATAATATAGTTTACAGATCGCTCGAATTATAAAAAGGGCAAAAACTAAGTAAAATAAGTAAAGTGCGGCTTTTGCTCGCACACGAAAGGTTCCGTACGAATTCACATATATCCCTTTTCATTGTTCGCCTTTTTTCATTTTGGCAATTTTCCCGTTTAGCTTTTTTGTTTAATTTTAGTTTTTTTTTATTTCTTAACTTTTTTTTCGTTGCTTAGGTGATTTTTTGGTTTTTGCGCTTTTTTCATTCTGTTGTTTTTTCTTTTTTTGTGGGGATTTTTCGTTTTTGACGATTTTTTTGTTTGTTTTTTTGGTTTGGGCGTTTTGTTTTGGGGCTATTCACATATTACGTAACGCTTCGCCCGGGGGGGGGGGGGGGCGGTTAAAGATTTGTTACGGACTACGTACTTTATGCTGAAAATTTTGCAAAAAGCGGTAAGAAGGTTTTTTCTGAGGTTTTGTAACCCCCACCCCCTCCCCCGAAAATAGCGTTACGTAATATGTGAATAGGCCCTTTAACGTTTTTGACGCTTTCTCGGTTTTGGGAATTTTTTCGCTTATTTGTGATTCTTTTAGTTTCAGCGTTTTTTTTTATTGGTTGTGAAACTTTTTTTCGCTATTTTTTTTTGTCAATTTGTAGGAACTGTTTTCGTTTTTTTACGTTATTTTTAGTTTTAGCAATTTTTTCGGTTTTAGCGCTTTTTTCGTTTTGATGACGTTTTGGGTTTTTTAGTTTTTTTGGCGATATTTTTAGTTTTGATGATTTTTTGCGTTTTACGCGTTTTTTAATTTTGGTGCTTTTTTCATTTAAGCGCTTTTTTCATTTTGGCGATTTTACGTTTTTAATTTTTTTTTTATTTTGGAATATTTTGGTTTTAGCGTTTTTTAAAATTTCAAAGTTTTACCTCTTACGGTTATTAACTGATAGAGCACTTTTTAATTTTTATTAACTGATAGAGCACTATTTAATTTTTATTGTTTTAAATATCGGTGCTTATTGGTATAGACTATTCTACAGGCTACACCAATTAACACTAACTTTGAAAATTAAAAGTGTCTATGTATATACATATAAGTGTCTATATATTACATTAGTATTTCAACATTTTTCATTGTTCGCTTTAGAACACCATTTAATTTTTAGCTGTCGTATGTTTGCTGTTGTAGCGGCCACAGTTTTACATCATCTTTGAAAATTTCAGGACCGTAGCGCTTGCGGTTCCCGAGAAAACAGCCTGTGACAAGCAGACAGACAGATGGACAGCGTAGCAAAAACAATAGGGTTCCTTTACACTTTTAGTGTACGTTTGCATAATTTATAAAAAGAGGACAGCAGAGGAAAAAAGCCCGGAAAGTAGGACTTAAAAACAAAACGCCATTAATTTTTTTCCAATAATTTTACTACCAATAAAATCTAAAATACATATCGATGGTGTTGCGCAAAAGGGGCCAATCTCGCAACATTTTGCATAGCAGATTGGGTCTTTTTGCGCAACACCATCGATGTGTTTCCATTAAGTTGTTCCTAAGTATATACATGCACATTTGAGGATACATATTTGCATAAATCAAAATTTATGCTCTACATATTGTTAAATAAAAAGCAAAAAGCACTAACTAACTAACAAAAAACTCTAATCGGCTTCTTAATAAATTGCGATTTGACCAACACACATAATTACTATAAAAATCAGACTTTCCCGATCTAATATAGCGATATAATTAAGAAAATATTAAAGGCCAATTACATAAATTAGTATATTTATTGCACCTCTTGTAAAATTATGAAAATGTCAGTTAGGGCTTTTCGCGTTTCAGGTGAAGATATATTTATCAGGACTTCAAATATAATTTAAAATGTTGGGAATAAATTTTTTAAAATTAAAGTTTCGTCGTTTTTAGTTTTAGCAATTTTTTCGGTTTTAGCGCTTTTTTCGTTTTGATGACGTTTTGGGTTTTTTAGTTTTTTTGGCGATATTTTTAGTTTTGATGATTTTTTGCGTTTTACGCGTTTTTTAATTTTGGTGCTTTTTTCATTTAAGCGCTTTTTTCATTTTGGCGATTTTACGTTTTTAATTTTTTTTTTATTTTGGAATATTTTGGTTTTAGCGTTTTTTAAAATTTCAAAGTTTTACCTCTTACGGTTATTAACTGATAGAGCACTTTTTAATTTTTATTAACTGATAGAGCACTATTTAATTTTTATTGTTTTAAATATCGGTGCTTATTGGTATAGTCTATTCTACAGGCTACACCAATTAACACTAACTTTGAAAATTAAAAGTGTCTATGTATATACATATAAGTGTCTATATATTACATTAGTATTTCAACATTTTTCATTGTTCGCTTTAGAACACCATTTAATTTTTAGCTGTCGTATGTTTGCTGTTGTAGCGGCCACAGTTTTACATCATCTTTGCAAATTTCAGGACCGTAGCGCTTGCGGTTCCCGAGAAAACAGCCTGTGACAAGCAGACAGACAGATGGACAGCGTAGCAAAAACAATAGGGTTCCTTTACACTTTTAGTGTACGTTTGCATAATTTATAAAAAGAGGACAGCAGAGGAAAAAAGCCCGGAAAGTAGGACTTAAAAACAAAACGCCATTAATTTTTTTCCAATAATTTTACTACCAATAAAATCTAAAATACATATCGATGGTGTTGCGCAAAAGGGGCCAATCTCGCAACATTTTGCATAGCAGATTGGGTCTTTTTGCGCAACACCATCGATGTGTTTCCATTAAGTTGTTCCTAAGTATATACATGCACATTTGAGGATACATATTTGCATAAATCAAAATTTATGCTCTACATATTGTTAAATAAAACGCAAAAAGCACTAACTAACTAACAAAAAACTCTAATCGGCTTCTTAATAAATTGCGATTTGACCAACACACATAATTACTATAAAAATCAGACTTTCCCGATCTAATATAGCGATATAATTAAGAAAATATTAAAGGCCAATTACATAAATTAGTATATTTATTGCACCTCTTGTAAAATTATGAAAATGTCAGTTAGGGCTTTTCGCGTTTCAGGTGAAGATATATTTATCAGGACTTCAAATATAATTTAAAATGTTGGGAATAAATTTTTTAAAATTAAAGTTTCGTCGTTTGTAATATTCGAAAAAACATTATAGCACAAGAATATATTAAAAAGTAGTTCTTCATCAACTAAGAGCCTGAAGTTAGTTAAGAGTTCAATCGATTACTCATCAAATATCTCTAACGGCAGGGCTACCGACTTTAAATAAACTTTCATTGTTTGTAAAAATGTCTTATTTGTTCGTGAAATAAAGATTATGAACTCTAAAGAAATCAGAAAGCAATGGGAATGAAGTCAAATAATCCAACGGTAACACTGCAAATTGCTGTGATAAACAGGTTACTTGACATCAACCTAAGTGATTTAATTCTCGTATTCAATTTTCACGAAAAGTTTGTATACATAATAATTGAAATCACACTTAACAGAGCCACCTAGGTTTATAAGATCCAAGTTGTGAAAAAGCTTGACAAATAGAGAAAAAGAGCTTGATTTAAGAAAAAAGCTTGACAAAGCGATATTCATTCATTCATTCATCGACTTCGAAAAATGGCGAAGGTATCAATTCGTTTGCATTTTCTTATGTGTTCTCTCAGCACTTCGATTAAATTTGCGCTGATTCTGTACCTTAATTTGTTTGCAAAAACTTTCGCAAATTTAAAATTTTCATTAACCCTTATGTACGCACCTAGATACCCTGGTACCTTTGGTGTTTTCAACCAAAATGTTTTCATTGAAATTGATAATCTGCATATCTGAAACTTCTTGAGAACTAGTAACTTTCAATATATTTAGTATTTTTGCAGCCATACAGCAAAAAAAAAAGTTATATTTTATGTGAGAGATCAATTTACTCTTAACACCTTTAAATGCGCACCAAGGTACCCGGGTACCTGTATGTGCTGTCTATGGGAATGCGGCCATTTTAAGTACATATATTTTTTGTTAGTTATTAGTAGCGCTGCATAAATACATAAAAGTCGATGTAGACGGAGAAATTTCGAATCAAATAAGAAAACATTTATGTGCACGAAAAAAATACCTTCTATTGCGCTGCAAGGTACTCCGGTACCTATTTGGAAGTTACGTGGAAAACAAGCATTTTCGCACTAAATATCAAGCTAAAACGTAGTAAAATATATATAAAATTGGCAACAGATTTATATTTGCAATCCGAAAAATATTTCAAAACTACATATTTAGTGGGAAATGCTTTTTTCCACGTAACTTTCACATAGGTACCCGGGTACCTTGCAGCGCAATATAAGGTGTTTTTTTGCCGCGCACATAAGGGTTAACAGTGCTATTCTCGAATTCATGGTAACTATCACTCAATTGTTTTAAGTACAATATTTTTTGTCATAGGTATTTTAAATACCCATTCTAGAATTTCTGTTTTAATATTAAAGCTTTTTTGTTTTAAAATTTATAGCATTATTACCAAAATTAAAAATATACAATTTGAAAAGCTTTTATGTTTGTTGAAAAAATATAAAATTCGAGTTTTTTTTAATATGCCAAGACCTTATATTTGATAACATTTTTAACCCTTTATATCTCGATGTTACAGATATGTTACAAGTTCTGAATTTTTATAGAATCTTGAATAAAGGTAATTAATTGCATTATTAAATTAATTATGTGTTGGCCAAGGTCGTCGGTAAATATCGGTATTGCTTTCTTCTGTTTAAGTAAAAAACGCCCAAACCAAACAAAAAAATCGCCAAAAACGGAAAATCGCCACAAAAAAAAAACAACAGCAGAATGAAAAAGCACAAAAACCAAAAATCGCCTAAGCAACAAAAAAAAAGTTAAGAAATAAAAAAACTAAAAGTAAACAAAAAAGCTAAACGGAAAAATTGCCAAAATGAAAAAAGGTGAACTACGACAAGGGATATATGTGAATTCGTGCGGAACCTTTCGTGTGCGAGCAAAAGTCGCAGTTTACTTATTTTACTTAGTTTTTGCCCTTTTTATAATTCAAGCGATCTGTAAACTATATTATACCTTGCTGACTTTCCCTTATTAGCCAGTTCTTCGAATATCCCCAATTTTTCCAAGTTGTCGGTATTCCTTACAATTTGAGCAGTTTTTACGAGTTTATGAGCTTTACACAGTTTAAGCTGTGTTAAACGATATAAGACTTTGATGTAGCAAGTTTTTGCGAATTTTCGATATTTATCCGATTTTTCAAGATTTTGCTATTCCTTACGGTTTTCACGGTTTGTAATCAGTTTAGAGCTTGTTTATATATATATATATATATATATATATATATATATATATATATATATATATATATATATATATATATATATATATATATATATATATATATATATATATATATATATATATATATATATATATATATATATATATATATATATATATATATATATATGAAATTTTTCGCCATTTTCGCGACAAGAGAAGTTTTGTAGGAGTTTAATATTTTGGACAAAATGAACTCATTTTAATTTTTTAACTCATAATGAATTAAATTGATGCCTATTTATCAATTTTCTGGCTTAATTTAGCCATTTTCATCCGGTTTAGTCAGAAGAAAAGTTAATTTAGCCATTAGCTATTTTTTAGACACTTTTATTTTAATCTAGCCATTTTTCTCATACATGACATTTTTTATCGATTTTTCATAAAAAAATTTTAGCTCGCAACAAAGGAACACTTATTGTTTAAACAGGTTCCTTTTATTTTTAATGTATCTTTTTCATTTATATTTCTTGAATTTATATTATGATGCTATCCTTGAATTTGAATATTTAAATTGTATCCATGTATTACCAACTTTAATTACTAAGTACTTTTCCATCCCTGTGTTGTATAACAGTTGTGGTGAATTACTTGTTTTTTCTTTTGGGCGATAGCGCCAAGTTGTTGAAAAAAGTACATGTATTCATTCCTTTCGTAACATTTGAATTGGTAAGACCGATCCCCTTTGGCTCCCAAACACACACACATATACATAAGTATAATAGTGAATAAAATGTAAGTTCATTTCCATTGAAATCATTTTATTGTATTTTTATTTTTCACAAAGCTCTAGGAATCCCCTCCTATCCAAAGATCCGCGAATCATCCAGTTTGTGATTGGTATTTTCCCATCCTCTCGGAAATTCCGCTAAAGATTTTAATTGTCTTGGAATTTTCTACATAAATAGTATTATTGATATCCAATAATACTCATTTGTGTTCATGGTCCTTCGAGCCGGATGGGTCAAAAAGCTTGCCAGCATTAGAAAGAATTTGCCGTTTAGTGGTGGCAATATTGGCGTCAATAGACTCGAGAGTGTATGAAAAACAATCATATAGTGCATTCCATTGTATTCCAAGGGTTTTTGTCGCACTTGTTTCACTGAATTTGAGAAATTCGGAATCTAAAATGTTTTCTTTCGCGACTGATGCCAAGATTTCGGGAGAATTGGACGTAATTTTCTTTAAAGAGAAACCTGCTGACTTCAGAGCTTCAATTGTTTGACATAAACCATCAATAGCCAAATATATATCATGAGAGCCTGACAGTATATCGTCTACATAGGTTTCTTGTGTTAAAATATTAAACACTTGGGGGTATGTTTCTTCGGAATCACGGGCTAGCTGATGGAGAGTCCTAATAGCTAGATATGGAGCACAGTTTACTCCAAACGTAACTGTCTTTAATGCGAAGTCTTGAAGAGGATCATTTGACGTTTTGCGGAAGAGATCCATTGGTATTGAGCGTCTTCTTTGTGAACAAGTATCTGGCGGTACATTTTCTCTATATCGCTGTTGAAAACGTACTTATAGAATCGCCATTTTAAGATCAAGTTCATCAAATCGGCTTGTAGAGTGGGACCTACATGAAGGACATCATTGAGTGACAGACCTGAGCTTGTTTTTCTGGACGCATTAAAAACTACCCGAACCTTTGTGCTTCGCCTGTCGGGCTTAACTACTGCGTGATGTGGCAAATAAAAGGAGTTATATCCATCACGAGAGACATTTTCGGAAGAAATGGTGGATTCCATGTGACCTAAAGTTATATATTCTTCCAGTACACTTTTATAAGTTTGGGCTAACTCAGGATTCTTGTTCAAGGTTCGTTCCATGTGGAAGAACTGCGCTTTCGCTACGGATCGAGAAGTTCCGAGGGATATGTTATGGGGGAATTCAGACTTAAATGGAAGTTTTACTACGTAGCGTCCATCTTTATTTCGAAAGGTGGTTTTCCGAAAAAGTTCTTCACAAAACTCATCTTCTTTCGAAACCGGACGTTGAGGAGAGATCTCTTCCTGTTCCCAAAACATTTTAAGCTGATCACCAAGTGAATTTTCATAGATTTCAGTGGCTTCAATTGCAAATGTCGAAACAGATTCACTGCTTATTGGACCACTAACAACCCAACCAAAAATAGTGCATTGAGCCATGAGCGAGTGTGCTACAGTTCTAACCCCTTCCGGCTGGATCTCGCCTGTTATTATACAAGCCAAAATCATTCTTCAATAGCTCTGGGTGGATGGAACTGGTTGGGATGAGAATGTCAAGCCCGCTACCTTGGGAACATGGCATGAATTCGTTGAAAATCTCCCTATGATATCTAGTATTAAAATTCCCCGATGGATTGAATTTTCTCCTACCAGACTCACTCAAATTCATGGATTTTGCGATGCCTCAGAGAAGGCTTACTGTGCAGCTGTGTATGTTCGTATACAGAATGGCTCATCAGTTATATCGCATTTATTAGTCTCAAAAACAAAAGTAGCCCCCATTGATCCAATCAGTCTTCCCCGTTTAGAGCTATGTGGAGCTCTCTTATTATCGAAATTGATAAAAATCCGTCGCTACTACAATCCCATACACCAATTATAGTACCCAACTCTGGACTGATTCATCTATAGTGTTAGGGTGGTTAGAAAAGCCCCCCAATACCTGGAAAACCTTCGTTGCCAACAGAACGTCACAAATAATACGGAATGTTGGAAATATTTCTTGGCGTCACGTAAGGTCTGCTGACAATCCAGCAGACTTAGGATCTCGTGGTTGTAGCCCTGTTCAACTCATGAACAACTCTTTGTGGTGGAACGGACCAGTTTGGCTCCAAAAGATATCCGAGGAATGGCCAAAGCCCATAACTTATCAAAATCCTCCGGAAGCAAAGAACAAAGTCGTAATGTTTCATTTGTCCATGACAGTTGCTGATGAGAGCGAGGACCCTAAAACAGTGATAAGTGATGATCTTCTAAATCGGTTTTCAAAATGGGATAAAGCCATACGGGTTATGACTTATGTGTTTCAATTTCTCGACTCCATTAAGGTAAATCTCAAAAATGCCTCAGAAAATCGATCTTGTTCCGAATCTCACGCACGGAAATTGTCTTTCGCCGAAACAATAAGAAAAATTCCATTAATAAACAGCAAAGAGTTTGCGAAAACCAAAACAAGATGCATCCACATAGCTCAGCGTATTCATTACCCCAAAGAATATTATTCCTTAACAAAATATGGGAAAGTGGATACCAAAAGCCCTTTGATCCCTTTAAACCCATATGTAGATGAAAATAAAGTCATTAGAGCAAACGGCAGAATTTCGAACTCCAATCTCCCTTGCAATGAATGTCACCCAATCATACTACCCGTACACTCAACATTCTGCAAACTATATATAGATTTCATGCATAATCTCCTTATGCATGCTGAATTTAATTTAATGCTAAGAGCAATACGATCAGAATATTTTGTTTCCCGACTAAGGTCAACTCTAAGATTTTTCATTCGAAAGTGTCTACCTTGCGTTCGCTACAAACAAAAAATAAGAGCTCAGCTAATGGGAGCCCTTCCATTAGAGAGAAGCTCATTTTCCCTCCCGTTTACCCATACTGGTCTAGATTTTGCCGGCCCGTTCTCGACAAAAACCTCAATATTGCGAAATGCCCCGTACCATAAATCATATGTATGTGTCTTTGTCTGTTTCTGCACCAAGGCCATACATCTTGAATTATGTTCAGACTTAACCACAGGTTCTTTTCTGGCAGCCTTTACCAGATTTGTAGGTCGTCGAGGTTTGCCCGAAAAAATCATGTCCGACAATGGGACAAATTTCGTGGGAGCCGAACGCGCGCTTCGGTAAGAGTTTGAGAACTTTATTAAAGCCACCTCTCCAGACATCGCTGTTAAATATGCATCTCAAGGAGTCCAGTGGACCTTTATTCCCCCGAATGCGCCACATATGGGAGGATTATGGGAAGCCGGAGTAAAGTCCTTCAAGATGCATTTCAAAAAGGTTGCTCAGAATGGAAAATATACTTTTGAAGAATTCACTACGTTATTAGCCCGAATAAAGTCAATTTTAAATTCACGACCTTTGTCACCCATGACCGATGATCCCAATGAACTACTCGCTATTACGCCAGGACACTTTTTAGCCGGTGCACCTCTGATTGCTCTCCCTGAAGCACAAATACAATCCCTCACCTTCCGAGATCGCTGGGAGAAACTAAAGGTTTTGCATCACCAGTTTGCTCAACGATGGAAGGACGAATATTTAAAAGAAATTCAAAAGAGATACAAGTGGCAAAACTCCGAAGAGAACTTGAGCATCGGCCAACTTGTCGTAATTAAAGACGACCTTCTGCCTCCCAACGAATGGAGATTGGGGCGTGTAACAAAGGTATATTTCGGTAATGATGGGTTAGTACGCGTAGCCGACATACGAACTCAATTAGGCCCAATCACGAGAGCCATTACGAAAATTTGTGTTCTTCCCGTCAACACTGTAGAAATCACATAAGACGTCAACCTATTAATTTACTTAAATTCCCAAATCCCATCCAATATTCACAGCCAACATCCACTTCAATAAAATCACTCACACATTTACTATCCCAACACTTTTGTCTCCCTTACTAATAATGTTCTATTCCATAGGTCGAACCGAAAATCAACCCTACATGAATGCTTAATATGCCATAGATTTCACCCACTTAGATTCTGCAAACAATTTTTGGCTATGACTATAGAAGAGCGCAAGAGAAGGGTACGGATACACCGGTATTGCGGAAATTGTTTGGCTCGATCGCACGCAACAGATGATTGCATTTCGGCCGACGTTTGTCAAAAGTGTGGCTGGGCACACCACACGCTGCTTCATCAACCCAATAGAGTGTCCATCTCTGCGTCACAATCAAGCGGAACGAATCAGTCCACTTCTCACAACAGTCAGGAATCATCTCGCCAAAACCGTCGGGCAAAGTCTCGCTATCAATGTCAACGATCGAGCTCCCATCATTCACCACTATCAACATCGAGTTATATCGTGCGAAATCGGCTTGGACCATACTCGCAGACACACCAACAAGGGCATGAACGCTCCAACCGTGGGTACCAAAGCTCGCAGCAGGCAGCAACAGTACCAGATCCAAAGCGTGTCCTACTGGGAGCCGTACGTGCGCTTGAACGCTTAGCCAAGGCCCTATAATTCAGTTGGACATATTGTCCAAGGGGCGCAGTATGTTTAAACAGGTTCCTTTTATTTTTAATGTATCTTTTTCATTTATATTTCTTGAATTTATATTATGATGCTATCCTTGAATTTTAATATTTAAATTGTATCCATGTATTACCAACTTTAATTACTAAGTACTTTTCCATCCCTGTGTTGTATAACAGTTGTGGTGAATTACTTGTTTTTTCTTTTGGGCGATAGCGCCAAGTTGTTGAAAAAAAGTACATGTATTCATTCCTTTCGTAACATTTGAATTGGTAAGACCGATCCCCTTTGGCTCCCTAACACACACATATACATAAGTATAATAGTGAATAAAATGTAAGTTCATTTCCATTGAAAACATTTTATTGTATTTTTATTTCTCACAAAGCTCTAGGAATCGCCTCCTATCCAAAGATCCGCGAATCATCCAGTTTGTGATTGGTATTTTCCCATCCTCTCGGAAATTCCGCTAAAGATTTTAATTGTCTTGGAATTTTCTACATAAATAGTATTATTGATATCCAATAATACTCATTTGTGTTCACTTATTTACTATCAAAAAATACAACAGAGCAATATGTTATTGTTTTCGCACAAATGAGAAGAAAACAAACTTTGGTAAAACCTCAAACCATTTTTCAGAGATGAAAACAAGGTATTTGGTTTTGTTTACATTCATATTCGTTCATCCATTCCGAAGTTATACACAACAAACTTTCTAAAAATTGGCAAAAAAATCACCGAAAAGTGTTTCGTTTATAACTTTGTTGACTGCAATAATATCTAATGGCAATCGATAGGAGGCAAAATAGAATTTAAAAAGGGGACTGAAACTTTCTGAAATACTTGCATTCCGAAATAATACCCAGCAAGCTTTTTGAAAATTATCAAAAATCGGTGAGCGCAATAAGAGCTAATGGCAATCGAATAATAGCTAATGGCAATCGATAGGGCGCAAAAATACAATTGACAAACGGGGGTGTTCGCTATCTGAAATATTTGCATTCAGAAGTTATACCTAGCAAACTTTTCAAAATTTGCAAACATCACCGAAAACTGTTTGGTTTATAAAAATAAATATCATCAATGAGCGCAATAATGGCTAATGAATAGCAATCGACAGGCGGCAAAAAAATATTCAGAAACAGGGGTTGTCACTAGGGCTCCCACTTTTTTTGCCAATTAAAGTACATTGGTTATTAAAGGTTAAGAAAAAAAGTACACAGTATAAAAATAAAGTACAATTTATTTCTCTTTATCGGCTTATTTATCGCTTTTTGCAAGTTTTATCTAATAATTATCATTTCTAAATAATCGCACAGCATCTTTACAGTCTATATTTATATTAAAGTAAATCATTAATTAATTTTTTATCAGATTCAGAGACGCTTTGCTTCTTTCGTCTCGCCATTTGCTCTTCACTACAGAAAAAATCTCTGTTAATGCTGACGTGGCAGGAATAGAAACTAAAACTGAAATTACTTTATACAAATTTGATAATTTATTATCAGTCTTATAAATACTAGCTGCTATTTACTTGCAGTAGATAGTTTTGCAAAACCTTCAGAACTGTAATCTGATCATAAAGTTTGTTTAATAACGCAATTTCTCTATAAAGATCATCCATATTTATTTTAAGTTTTTTCAGATATAAATTTTCGATTATGTTAACAATAATTGGTAGTATGAATAAAACAAGTATTTGCTTTTTACTTAAAAATTTGTTTTAAAACACAAAATTCCGGGAATTTTTGCAATTAATTTTTTTTGTTCATACTATCCATAATCCAATACATTGGCTTTTAAATTTATATTGCTAATTGTAAATAGCAAGTTTGTGTTTTTAAAATCAAGCCATTTATTCAGGTACTTTAAGGCTTTATAAATAAATAATAAATAATTCGCGTTAATTTCGCTAGTCAGTTCCGGTGAAGACAACAGTTTAATTTTTTGGCTGAATGGTGTTTGATTACAAACCCAGAGGTTTTAAGTTCAAGACTGGTTTCAGACAAGCTTTACAAGCAAAATGTATAAAGTTTCTAATGCATTTTTTAGAAAGATTAGAATATGCTTAACACAAGAAAAGTAAAGACAAAATTTTCATTTCGGCCATTTTCAGATAACGGTAATTTTGTGTTTTTTCGATGTATACTACCCAGAGTCAAAAGCTGGTTCGATTAAAGTGATCTATATAACCTGACTGACTAATATAACCTGAATCTATTTTGATTTCTAGATAAATTAAATCATTCGAAATAAAGCATTTTCGCGTACTTTATTGTTCTCATATAGTATAAAGTACAATTAACGGAATAACGTAAAATACATTATTATAAAGTACGGGTGGCCAGCCTAATTGTCACTATCTGAAATACTCGCATTGATAATCTATACCCAACAAACACTTTAATGCTATGTTTCCACTACGAGTTGAATCACCTGCTTCGCTTTCTCAATCTTGTTTATGAATCTTGCTGTTTACCCGACTCATCTACTTGCTTCGATTTGACAGTTGCACATATCTGTTTGTCGAGTTTTTACACGCAGGTTGAAATGCATACGTACAATTCAACGCCAAATGTTCCTAATCGGTTGGCAGATAGGTTTGCAAAAGATTTCTTTGCAAAGTAAGATTGGACCAAAAACCTGCTTTGCATTGCATACATGGTTTTTTTAATGATGTTTGGCAGCAATGCGTTTAGGAATTCAGGCGTATTTTCAGCATATTTTTGGATTCCTAATAAATGCTAGCATGTGATGTGGTCGACAATGTAATCAAATAAGTGCGCCTATTGAAGAATACTATTTAAGCTGTACATGTCGCTTCATTATTGCAATGTAGTCATATCTTCAAAAAAATAAACAACAAAATGCGTTTAAAGTAGGGATGTAACGATACGCCGTTTTGCCGATCCGATACCGATTCCGATACTTAAAAATAAATATCGCCGATACCGATTCCGATACCGATACGAATATTGAAATTGAGTTCAAGTTTAGATTAACAAATCTCAAGAAGAGCAATTTTTTTATTATGCAACATTACAGTGTAAGAGATTATTAATATTTAAAATAGATATTAATACAGTATATAAAATTGGAAGTAATTTTTAAGGAACTACATTTTCATTGCTTTCAAAGAATCTATATTAAAAATATGCAGATAATTAGTAGAAAAGCCAGTACAAATTTGTAATTACTTTATAATTTTAAAAAATACTCGCCATGCTTTTTAAAAAATCGATTTTTTAAAGGACATTTATCAACTAATATTCTTCTAAATAACTTATTAGCTTAATTATTAAAAGTCTGCTAAAAGTTTATATTTATTCACTTAAATTTACATGAAAACACAGTTTTGTGTTTAAATTCGCATAAAAACAAACAAGTTCTGAAAATGGGTAATTTTTCATCCTTTTTTAACCGACTTCCAAAAAGAAGAAGGTTATCAATTCGTGTGTGTTTTTTTTACTTTTTTATGTTTGTACACGCATAACTCTGTCATTTGTGAAGCGATTTTAAAAATTATTTTTTGCTGGAAAGGGTTTGCCTGCAGTTTGGTCCCATAATTTTTTTTTTTTTTGAAAATCGGAAAGCGAATTTCCCCCATGCTGTCATTTCTGAACCGATTTTCAAAATTCTTGTTTTGTTTGAAAGGGTTTGACAAAAACTGGTCCCAATTTTTTTTTTGTCGAAAATCGGAGAAGCAAGTTTGCTCCCCCTCCCCACCAATCCATAACTATGTAATTTGTGAACAGCTTTTCTTTATACTGAAGTCGGCTTTTTTTCCAGAATTATTTGAGGAATCATTATAGAACACCGAAAAAGAAACTTGTCCTAACATCACTTCAAATTCGGTGATTGGTAATGGAAAAAGAGAACTTCTTGCAATGACAAGCAAATGTGCAACTAATTAGAAATTATCCAAATTCGCAATATTTCCGGATCGCGACTGCTACATTTTCATGATTTCTTTATAATGTCTTTTTTTGCTGGGAATAAGATTTAAAAAACAACGAATTGAATTTGAGTTCATGGTAAAATTAACAATAAATAAATTATTGTTTTTGCAAAATAACAGCGTAAAATATTATTAATTTTTAAAGTTGATATTAATAAGATTTAAAAAATAACAAAATGCATTTAGTTCTTGGTAAAATTAACAAAAAATAAATAAGTTGTTTAAAAAAAACTGAAAAATTTTTTTTAAGTATCGTCGTATCGACAGTAAAATATCGCCGATACCGATGTATCGGAAAATCTGAAGTATCGCCGATATATCGGTATCGGTATCGGTATTCGTTACATCCCTAGTTTAAAGTTTTAAAAATATCAGCAAGTACATGGGCGGTGTTAGCTGTTTAGTAGTTATAACGTCGGCTTAGATTAAAATTGTTTACATATAAACAATGTATTAATATAGACTTTTTCTTAATGTGTTCCACAATGCTAACTAGAGATATGCGCGTGAGTGAGTTTTCGCTCACGATCACGCACGATCACGAAAAATATATATATTTTTCACGCATGCTCACGCACAGCAAATTTTAAGAGTCTCACGATCACGATCACGCACGCTCACGATCAAATTTGATTTTATCACGCGCGCTCACGCACGAGAAAAGCTTAAGCTTTCACGATATTTATTTTTTTTATATCCCACAAAAACACAAAGCGAACATTAAAGTTTTAATAATTTTTTAGTGTTCATATGAAAACGAGTTTTTGAAATAATATCCATGGGGATTCTCATTGTGAGTGTACATTTTGGGTTTTTCATTTTCTTTTCTTAACTTTACCAATTTAATTAATAAAAATATGAGAAGATGTTATAGTTTTCGCCTCATTCAATGGATCCTAATATAAAATAACATTTTTCGATTTTTTTTTTAAATTTTTTTGGATTGAGCGTTACATTTGCTTTCACGGTTGTTCTGGAAATGACTTTTTGAAAGCAAATCAGAAAATTTTGAACGGATAATGCTCTCCATATCGTTTCTGCCCTTCCGCTGCTGTTAACTTTTTTTACCACCCTAAAATTTATAAATAATTATATTTAAGAATATTGTTAACGTAATGCTCAATATATTTTCTTACGAATTTAATATTTTTTTAGAACCCACTATATTTTGAATTTAAAACAATTCAGATGTATAATCTTCGATAAATTTTAACATAAACTCCTTATTTACACACTAAAAAATTTCAATTAAATTAAGAAAGTACAATACATTATTACTGATTTATGAAACTTTTTGCAATTTAAACTATTTAACAAAGCTCGCAAAACTTTTATATATATAGAAGTGCAACCCTACGCTGTTTTTTTTATTAATTAAATTGAATATTGAAGCATGCTAAAAACAAGTAACGCTCAATACACATAACTGCAAACTACAACCATTTTTTAAAAAAGTTATAATTCCTATTATTTTTCAAATATTTGGTGCAAAACACCATACAATTCCGATACATCAGTTTGTATGAAGAGAGTATAAACAGTATTTTCGTTCTTTATTTTTAACACATAATCGTCAGTGTTACATTAAAAAAGCTTATGTGCCTTTATTTATTTAAATAATATATTAAATCATGCTGGAGTAGATTTCATTTTAAAATGTTTGCGTTTATTATATGAAATACTTTCAATATTTTCAAAGCCATTAACAAATTTTAAGTGAAATTGAATTTTAAGCATTTTTCGCCTGGCTTTTTACGTAAAAACACCGGTATCTTAAAGACTGGACAATATAGCGGTACTCAATATTTTATTTTATAGGGAACCTTCGAAGCCTTCAGTTGGTGTATATTTCTAAGCTGTTATTTATTAAATATGAAAGTTATGTAACCTCTAATTTTAGTTTATGTACCAGATTTGCAAAATATTTCGTAAAAATTCGTATTACACAGAATCTTTAGTAAGTCACGCCGTGGTGCGAAATATCATATCATATTTTTTGTCTGTTGTTTCAGTAAATAAGCGATATATCATATTTCAAACGTTTTGACTTTTTGTGTGGTGGGTTGTCTTCAACTTACAAACATATTTTTCCTGATGTCAGACGTGTCGGCATAAAAGGTTCACTGGGTTTCTTTTGCTGTCGACACACGTACTTTCGGTCCGAAGTAGGGCAGAAAGTCTGGACAAGATGCCGAATTCATATTCGAACACGGTGCATATGCGTGGTTAACAAGAAAACGAACCTTTTTGTCTGACAAATTTCTAAAAACTTTGCCGAAACTCTACGAATTCTGACGAATCTTTTAAGGAATTTTCGACATGTCGCAGAAAACTCGGATCTAAAATTAGAAACTTATCAGAAATGTCGTATAAAATTCGCATATTAAATCAAAATATTGTAGGAGTAAAGAGGAAATTTTTTCATAAGGTACGAAATGTAATTTCGTGAGTGCGTGAAAATTAAATTTTTAAAATCACGCACGGTATTTAATTTGTAAATCACGCTCACGCACGATTGCGTGATTATTTTTTAATTTAATCACGATCACGCGTGAATCACGCCTGACACGAAAAATTCAAGACATTTGCACATCTCTAATGCAAAAAAGCATTGCTTGTGTAAAATTTATATGAAAAACACTCAGTGTTTTGAGCGGTTTCCATACAAATTTCTTAATCAAGTCGCTTGTTTACATTGTAGAAACAGCACAAAGTCACTTAAAAATATTGATTTTTTGAGATATGACTACGTTGCAATAATGGAGCGATATGTACATTAGGGGTAACCTTATTCTGCATAAAGTCGATTTCTCCCAGTCTCATCTCATTCCCCCGTTTAGTGAGAACTGGTAAAAAAAATTACCCTGGCAAATTTTCAGGTCAATCTGAATCTCTAAACTATTAAGCAGATAGAAAAACAACATTGGCGCGACTTAATTTGTTGTCGAATTTTGGTTGTTTGTTTTAACTTTTGTTGTGCAACTATAAATCAATTAAACTATTTTAATTTACACTATTTTAATAAAGTATTTTAATTTTCATATTTAAAGGAAAGAAAAAATGAAAATTGGTGCAACCGGTGGTTCCCTCTCAAAGTAGGACCTCTACAAGGACATGGAACAACTATTGGCTCCATTTAAGAGTTATCACCCTGAAGGTTTAGATTCCGACAGTATAAATGGTAAGCAATAAGCACACATTTTGTAATTAATAATGCTCAAATTAAAAACATTATATTTATTTATTTATGTACATATTTTTAAGACATCTCGTCTCATCACCGTCTCCATCATCAATAAGTCTACCCCCATCGCCGTCACTATCCATGCCATATATGCCACCACCGTCTAAACTTCGTATGTCTGCAAACAAAAAGAAAAATAGTGTGGAAAAATTATTAAAATCCATTGAAAAAGATGTGGATAAAATGCAGGATGACATAAAATCTACATCAGAAAGAATGTTAGCATTTGAAGAGAAGAAAGAAATTTTGAAAACTTTTGGTGCCAAGGAAGCTGAGGTTCAAAAGGTTTTAATCGAATTTTTACAAAAACCATAGTCTTTAAAATTATTTAATACAATTTTTATGTGATCTCCTTTTTTGTTTATTATACATGAGTTATTTTTGTTTGTTTTGTTATATATACATATCGTCATATAAAATGCAAGAGGGCCTATCTACATTTTTAAAAAAATTTCAGGAGAGATGAAAAACTTACTGCCTATTTCACAATGTCGAAAAAATTCTTTCTTTCCTACAATCACATTTGAAATAAAAACAAAATTTTTAAATTTGTTTTTGTTTTAAAAGTATTTATACGAAAGAAAGAACTCTTTCGACATTGTGAAATAGGCAGTTAATAAAAATCAAAAATTGTGATTATACATTTTTTTATTTTACTTTATTAATGATATTGTCCAGACAAAATCGTTCTTTTAATCACAATAGTTTGCTTTTTATTAAGTCTTTGGTCTCTCCTTAAAAATTTTCGAAAGATGTAGATAGGCCTTTTTGCATTTTACATGACGATATATACATCCTTATGTACATACATAAAGACTGATTGTTGAATGCATGTTTTTTTTATATAAATATGTATTTAAAGCCCCGTTCACAACATGACAGTAACTGTCCTGATAGCACTGCCGTCGCAGTTAATTTCTATGAGAAATTGTGATAGCAATTACCACTATCAAGCCGAATTTTTTTTCCTGCCAGCAACTGTCGTTATTACTGTCATTCCACTTGATCAAGACTTTCATTAATGGTATCGATTTCGAATATATCTCGAACATTTATCGTGTAAAATATCGACAATGACACTCAAAAATGAATCGAAAAAAGTTTACCTGTCGTTCAGTTTTCTTTCAAAAAACATTAGGTTCGTTAGCAATATCATAAGTGAGCCAATAGCAAACAAATTTCGATATCGCAAAAAAGACAGCAGCAAAAGCAATTTTTTAAAATTGCTTTTGCTCCTGCCTAACACACATCCACTAGGCTATCGTGGTAAATTTTTTTAAGTTGAATTATTGCACATATGTACGTATGAGTTATTTTAATTCTTTAACTTGCGATGAAAACAGACAGATTCGACCAACGTACCTCTTGGCTAACACACTAACACACATCCATTAGGCTATCGTTACACATTCGAAAAATTGTCGAGAGAAGTTCGCTTTAGCGAACATTCGATTTTTTTAGATTCGCGAAGAAATATCGAAGAGTTGTGTTTCGAAATTCCTTCGCTTTAGCGAACATTCGTTTATATCGAATCTCAGGTCTGGTGGCATAGTGTGAGTGAGGCTTCAATACATAAGTAGGTACATATCACTCCTTTATTGCAACATAGTTATATCTAAAAAAAATGAAACTTGGACAAAACGTGATTAAAGTTTTAAAAACGTAATCAAGTTTATGGACTTTGTTAGCTTTTTAGTGGTTATATCTTAGGTTTAGATTAAGATATGTTTAATCAGGCGAGTCAGCTGACCTAGTGATCCCAACTGTTAGATACACCTTGAATTCAGCTGTTTTATTAAAAAATAGAAACGTGAACACAAAACAGCAAAGTTAAGAAACAGAAGTTTTAATGCCAATATACCCGTATAGTCACAAAAACATTTCAGTACATTTTTTGCACAATAAATCTTACTTTCTAACTTTATTGTTTTATTTTAATATAATCTTCAGATTTTGATAGAAGTTTATAGAATATGTTTACATTTGTCATATATGTGTACAACTTTTTCGTGAAAATTTAATACGAGAAGTAAATCACTTTCAAGTTGGTATTAAAATGCAATTTCCCAGTGTGGCCATTAGTTTATTTTTCTTCATTTCCATTTTCTGATTTTTTGTTCTTTCTTAAGATAACCTTTTTTGGTTTGATTTTATACTTAAGTATATATGAACATGTAAAAATGTGAAAAGCTCAAGCTAGTAGCTAATTGTTTATTAATATGATTATTTCAAACGTATTTGGTTGTGAATCCAAATTAATTATTAGGCTAAGGTTCGTAACGTTTAATTCAGAGAGAATTGGACATGATTAATATTCCAAGGAACAAGGGAAAAATTAACATCAACTTAATTTTTCAACGAACAGAAGCAGAACAGAGTAGCGCCATTTTCGGAAGCCGCTACACTTCTATCGTCAGTGCTCACGTGTATTTTGCTTATCACCGCTTATCACAAAATGTATGTATGTACAATGTACATATGAAAAAAATTACATCGTTTGAAAGATCCTTTCAAGCTGCATCCAATGGTACATTGAACTTTATCATTCATGTCATCAGCAATGCGTTATTCCATAAAAAACACAATTTTTTAAGCATTTTTATTGCAGGTGCTACTTACATTAAAATAAATTTTACTTATTTTTTTAGTATTATATAATTTGAGGCATTGTTTATTTATTTCTGTTTCTAGTTATTGCAAAAGTTCGTAAGTTTCTAGGAACAGAAGCAAATAACCAATTCCTTAAATCAAATAATTCAAAAAATAAGTAAAATTGTAAATAAGTAAATTAAATGTTTTAGGAATCCTCATTAAAAAAACCGGTCTTTAATTTGAGAGGGGTAACAAAAACACATTTTTCATCTTCATACAAGTCGAGTCGGTTAAATGTACATATATCAACTCCAAAAAATATGTATATATTTTTTATCAGATTTAGCGTTTTATATTAAATATTAAGAAACAATTAGTGAACTCAACAAATAGTCAAAGTATATGGGGTACTGAACAAAAAATCGTCAATCGTCATTTTAGTAAATTTTATCTAAGAAATCGTCAAAATGACGAAAAATCGTCACGTTTAACACCACTGCTTCTGTTGTTTGGAGCTTAATAATTCTTTCCTCAATATCCGTGAGATCTTTAGATTTCGGTCCATTAATACCACTAAGATTATATCTCATCTGATTTTACTTAGCTCGGATATGTGATCTAAAATTTTTTTCTTCGGTTATATTTATTTATTATATCTTCAATAATATTGAACTAACAATCAGTGATGCCATTAGGATACGAAAGATACATTTTTCGTATCTTTTGATGACTTTAGGTACCATGTATAATCCTGACATTTTTCGTATCTTTTGAATCTGTACGCAAAATGTACAGAAATAAAATATTATACTTTCCGTCTCTGACAAAGATTTTGAAAGTTATCATTTCGTTATGAATACTAAAAAACGCCTTTACTCGTATATTAATTTTTACAAAAATTATTTTGTTTTGACAACATCCAAAGATAGTTACATATAATTAATTTTAAAGTTTGCTTACTGTATTTATAAAAATTACATACACAGAAAAAAATATTACTTATATCCAAGGAATTTTTTCATAAATGCTATGAATCTAACATGATAATTTTTTTCCAGATTATTTTCATTCCTGCTAGGAACTTTTACATAAATTAATTCATAAATTCTTTCAAAATTATTTCCTTTCTGCCAAACAGACTATTTGGAATTAATTGTATTTTTACTTTATATAAATAGAAAAGCATTTTAGAATTTGTTGACAAAGAAGTTGAAAATTTTTTTCAAAGTAACTTTGATTTCATAAATTTATTTACTGAAAGCTAAATTCATACTGGGAATGAAAAAATTCCTGTATTTTATTTATAAATTACTAAAATATATAAACAATATATTATGAACTTTTTTCATACTATTTATGTTCAAACTTTTTTCTGTGTACCTAATATTTATGACTTAAATATTCATTAAATATGAAATAAAAATGTTATGTTAATATATCAACCCCTTTGCGCGAAATGATCATAACCGACATTTTGTAAAAATTTTTTTTATTGAAATCAAAATTTTATGAGGATACCCATAGCCTAAAATCGTAAAAATATCCCAATTTTTGATAACTTTTGAAATACAGGCTATAAAATTTTATCGTAAGCGACAGTTTATGAATATAAATCATGTTTAAATTAGGGATGTAACGATACGACGTTTTGCCGATCCGATACCGATTCCGATACTTAAAAATAAATATCGCCGATACCGATTCCGATACCGATACGAATATTTAAATTGAGTTCAAATTTAGATTAACAAAACTCAAGAAGGGACATTTTTTTATTAAACAAAATTACAGTGTAAGAGATTATTAATATTTAAAATTGATATTAACCCAGTATATAAAATTGGAAGTAATTTTTAGGAACTACATTTTTATTGCTTAAGGAATCTATATTAAAAATATGCAGATCATTAGTAGAAATGCAAGTACAAATTTGTAATTCCTTTATAATTTTAAAAAATACTCGCCATGCTTTTTAAAAAATCGATTTTTAAGGGACATTTATCAACTATCATTCTTCTAAATAACTTAATAGCTTAATTATTAAAAGTCTTCTAAAAGTTTATATTTATTCACTTAAATTTACAAGAAAACAGTTTTGTGTTTAAATTCGCATAAAAAGAAACGAGTTCTAAAAATGGGTAATTTTTCATCCTTTTTTTGAGGAATCATTATAGAACACCGAAAAAGATGTTTGTCCTAACATCGCTTCAAATTCGGCATTGGTAATCGAAAAAGAGAACTTCTTGCAATGACAAGCAAATGTGAAACTAATTAGAAATTATCCAAATTTGCAATATTTCCGGATCGCGAATTCTACATTTTTATTACTTCTTTGGAGTGTCTTTTTTGCTGGGATAAAGATTTAAAAAACAACGAATTAAATTTGAGTTCATGGTAAAATTAACAATAAATAAATAATTTGTCAAAATTATTAATTTTTAAAATTGATATTAATAAGATTGTGTAAATCACGTCACCAAAGTGAAATTTGTATACAGAACAAAAACAAAGTTTCAAATATTTGATCAATTTATTTTATTTTTCATAAAAATTTTAAAATATTTGATAGGTAAAGCAACGCTTTAATTTCTATACGTTTGTTTGGTGAAAAATTTTTATGAAAAACAAAAACAAATATTTGAAATTTTTTAAAATTTATTGTTGCTTTAAAATAAACTTAACTTCGGTGATGTGATATACACAATTAAGGCCTTAGTTCTTGGTAAAATTAACAAAAAATAAATAATTTGTCAAAAAAAAATTTTAAAAAATTTTTAAAGTATCTTCGTATCGACAGTAAAATATCGCCGATACCGATGTATCGGAAAATCTGAAGTATCGCCGATATATCGGTATCGGTATTCGTTACATCCCTCGTTTAATTACAATAAATAACCCTCCTCCTGAAAAATTCAATTTTTGTCGCTTACGATCATTTGGCGGCAAGGGATCGATATGTTAAACGTTAAAAACGGATTTTGAAAATTTTTTCACAACGTATCTTTTTGGGAAAAAAAGTATCTTTTTGGAAACTCTTTTGTTTCACTGGCAACACTGCTAACAATAAGTAATCAAATCTTAACTCTAAAATCTTAATTTTTAAGTCCAGCCAATGCCAGACAAAAATATTTGTTTCAGCGGTTGGTTCTTTGGTTGTCTGCGTCTCTCCTGTTCGACTGAGAGCAAGAGTCTCCCTCTTTCTCAGCCTAGTGTAGCCTCTAAAATTAATGATGTTTCAGGCTACGGGATTTGGGTGCAACTCGAGTTTTTTAATGTATCTTGTCACGTGTTTAGAAAACACTGTCTTAACCAGCGACACATCTAAATCTTTATGACTTCGCTTGTTTCTGACATACGGGGTATTTTATTTTGTCGCCTTTGAATTCTTTCTCCATTTGATGCCAAGGCAGTGCGCCATAACTGGATACCGTAGGACCATATTGGTTTTAGAATGGAGTTCTATAGAAGAAGCTTACAATCTAGGCTTAGAGTAGAGTTCCTTCCAATGAGCCAATTCATTTGAGCTGTTTTAATGTCATTTGGGTCACCTTTGCATTTATGTGGGACTTCCATGTTAGACGGCGATCAAGATGAACACCGAGATATTTTACTTCAGTGTGTTGAGGTATACTTTAGTTATTTATTTGTATAGGTGGGCAGGTTCCACTGCACAATGTAAAAGTAATGTGTAGACATCTTTGTTCTTTAATTTTTATCTGCTATTGTCTTAGCCATTGTTCCAACTGTGGTATATAATCTTGCAGTTTGCAGGAAGCTATAATAAAGTAGATTCTAGACGACTTTGAAGTCTTTGTTATTAGCGTTATAAAGCTGAAAATCCATATGTATCATTACTTTTGGGAACAATTTTTTTAAATTTCGTAAAAATTGAGGACAAAGAGTAATTTTAGGGACGGTCGTCAAGTTTTTATATACAGTAGTTTCTTGATTTAACGAACCTAATTGTAGTCAGGATTGTTCGTTAAAGTGAATTGTTCCTTATATCCAATATTAAAATATAAAAGGAAAGCCTCGTCTATTTTTATTGAAAAAAAACTACGATGATATACATATATTGTCTCGATGCACATACATGTGCACATAAATATATCGTCGCCTCATTATTGGTTTAGCGCATATGCCAAAAATTCGGAATGGAGAAAAACGACAAATAATATTTACATGAAGATTTCTCTAAATATACCCGATAGAATATTATTTACCACTGCTTCTGGCATATGTTTACAAAAAAAATTTAAACTTTTATGAATGCAGTTACAGTATAATTCGCTTATGGTCCACTGCCTCATCTGCACGCTGTTTGTGGACTATATGGCGAATTGGACTACAGTAGTTTTCCGGTTTAATGAACATTCGATTCACGAACATCGCTTTTAACGAACAGTTCAAGATCAATTCGCTCCATTGATTATCTTATGTAACGAACAAAAATATTTTTTTGTGCTCAGTTTAACGAACAAATAAGATTCATAATATTAGTTAAAAAATTTATTTTAAGAAATTTCTTATACAAATAAACAAAACAAAACAAAGCGAGTAGAAAAAAGTACCGCTATCTTACAATAAAAAATACAATTCTAGTTATTTATTTATCCATAAACTGGTTATTCTACATAAGTACTGCGTATAACGTACTTTTCAGTTTAACGAACGGGCCTGACAAAGTACTGGTTCGTTAAACCGGAAAACTACTGTATATCTGGATTTGTATATAAGCCAATTTTTGGCTTATATGTGAATCTCCATGAAATTATTTCTATTAACAATAGAAAAATAAAACTAACGTTTAGATATGACTTCTTTATTTATTCAATTCTTAAGCTGTTTTTAGACTATTCCACAAGCGGTTCGACTACTGTAGAATATGTAACCCTGATCTAATGAGTTTATAGAAATTTTTAAAGTTGTTTTTAGACTATTATACAAGCTGTTCGACTTCTACACAAAATGCAACCCTGATATAATGTGTTGTTATTGCTTTTCTAAAACTTTCCATAAACTTATTTGATCAGGGTTGCATTTTTTACAGAAGTCGAACGGCTTGTGAGATATTGTAAAACAGCTATTATAAACGAATTATACTGTAGAAGCTAATCAGGTATATGAAGAAAAATGATTTATACTGTAATTTCGACTTAGCTGTACAATCAACTTTTCACGATTTTTAGTGCAGATAAGTCAAAAATGCTATTAGCTTAAATGCGCTTACCTGTTTAAATGTGCCCGTGAACACAATTATTTAGTGTGTCCAGTTAACTTTGATTTTTCATATGAAAACAATTTCAAACTGGAAAAAATATGTTAAATGAGCAGGTATACAAAGTGCACTTAAAAAATAGGTTTGAAGAATAATCACACAAAAAAAAAAATTTTTTTGCACTTAAGACAAAATGCGGCTAAGATTGATTTTTTCTATAAAAATAGTTTTGAAATGTCAAAAATTTAAGGAACTTATCTTAAGTCCACTTAAAAAATTTATTTGTATGGGATTTTGAAGAATAGTTACACAAATTTATAATTTTGTGCAATTAAGTCAAAAGTGCGCTTAAGCAAAATACAGCTAAATAAAAAATACTGTAGTGCATTTACATCTGAGCGAAACTATTACTTGCGAGATTTCGAGCTAAATCTAGTTGTTTTTACTAGATTTTCCATACAAAACGAAATCTACTTCGTCACTAGATTTTAACAAAATCTACTAAAGTCTACTAGAACTACTTAGTTATACAACCATGGTTTTGCTCATATAGTATACTAGAAAATAATACGTTGATACACAAAATATACTTTATAAGATGTGCGCATTAGTCCTTTTGAATTTGAAAGCTCTTTTTTTCTATGTAATTGGATATAAGAAAATAAAAAAGCTTAGTCAACTGTCTTTGGTACGGAAACGAAGTCTTCATAAATGTCAAAAAAGCTTGGTATAAACGGCATAGATTTCGCTTTATTGTAAATGTAGTGTAAAGTGGGTACTAGACGGATCAATATTTAGCTTCAATATATGCGTTTGTGTGCGTATGTTATAAAAATCAAAAGCATTTTGATATTCTTCAATATTTCCCATCCGTATATGTGTAACAATTTTTTGTAAACAAACGCATACAAACACATATACTGAAGCTAAATATTTATCTAACAGCCAATTTAGACACAAAAACGGTAAAAGGCATGTTATAAAAAAACATGGTCCTTCCACTTTAGGTGCAAGGACCATATGAAAATGATGAAAACTTTCAAAGTGTCTTTTATTGTGAACATTGCAAAAATTCGCAAAAAGTTGCGAAATCGGAAACAAGACCCCAAATGTATCAGAACGCCAAAACTGTGGGAGGGGATATTCCCCCCCCCCCCCAAAACGAGTAAAATATACCCAAATTCTATTGAGTTTCTAAAAGAAGTTTTGCGACATAGTATGTTTTAATTAGAAGTTCCCCTCCCTAACAGCTCAAGCTGGATTTGCGCATGTCTTCCATAGACTCCAAAAACTCACAATATAGTTTGAATATCCCACCCCTGAACACAATTCTCATTTTCTTTTGGAAATTAGTAACGTTTAGTTTTTTAATATTTAAAAAATGTGATTTTGTAAAGTAAGGATGGTAGCTGGATTTTTAGTTTAAACGTCAGATCTCCTTTTTTGTCAAATGATATATCAGAAAAAAAGAGAAAGTGGAACTACCTTATATACTCATACCATGATAAGAAGTGTAATGTGTTTGCTATAGCCATTTTGTCAAATCCAAATTTATTTTTAATAGTTTCTTTTAATCCTTTTTGCTAAATTTCTTTTCAGTTCTATTATATTGATTATATTTTATCTTCTTGTACACTTTTGAAAAGACAGTAGTTTGAGTTTGTCAAAATTGAACGGAATTCATCACACCTTTTCAAAACAATCGTATTGAAATCATTTTGAAAACGACCGTTTTTCATCACACATCTGAATACTTTTTTACTGAAAGTAAAGCATCTTGTTCTGTTCTGGATTAGCCATTTTTTAAAAATATATTTTTAAATATTAGCTTTTTGTGCTAACTGCTGTGTATTGAGTAACTTGTTGTGATGAAATTTCCTACTGTTTACCGCGCGGCTTGAAATCATGTGATTTCAAAAAACGAAAAACAGTGTTCTGTTAATCGACGATTTAGTGTATTCGAAATTAATTGCTTGATTATGGATGTCAACCCAACTTCAGTTGCTTTGCCAGCCGGCAACTGAAATTTTGTGGTTGCCAGAAAAGCACTAAATGACAACTGAACTTAACACCTTTTAATAACCTTTTTAATTGAGCTCTTTCTTGGAAATTATGCGATTTCAAAACGAGCGATTTACAGACCACCTCCTTAATCATTCTCTTATTTTTCATATCAATAAATACTTTTTAAATAAACAAATTGTCGTTTTTGATTTCAAATATTTATTATTGGCTGGCAAAGCAATGCCATGTAATATTATACAATAATATAATAATTTACACTGCTAGCTTTTCTTAACACAAGTGTTTCAAAATGTATATTGCTCAGTTTTTCTCTTCTGGAACGATTTACAATTCTAGCGAATGAAAATAGCCGTTTAATGGTGCAGATGAGGGTAATGGGTTATTGTATTTTAGAAATGCGTTTTTAATAGCAGTGTGATTTGGGGTGAATTCGTCAATGCAGTAACTTTGTGCAACCGCTCTGCAAACTATTGCAACAGTAATAAAAATGGTGCCGTTGTTGTAGCAATCTGCGACAGCACTGTCAAGTGTTTGCGTAAAGAAACTCTTGACGAAAAACGCATTGCCAAGTGTTTGTTTTCGTGCGCAGAACTTTGATTATTGTACAATTACTGAATTTACGAACGTACCCTTGTAGACAACTTGTCGGCCAGGTATAATAGTTTCCTGGTGAAAATTTCCCGAGTCACTGGAAACACACTGCATGCTAACATCTGTTTGAGAGAAGTAGATATAAAAATATATAAATTAATGAAGCACAATAAATGTTTACTACATATGAGCGTTTTCTAGTTTATTTCACCAAAAAATGGTTTACATCTAAAATTTCAAAAATCGGTGATACACGTGTATCTTCATTTTGTATTTTTTTTTTGGAGAATCAATATACAAAATTTGTTCACTAGTACATACACACTTTTTCAATTGTTTTCACTCAAGGTAGATTTATTTACTACACAGAAAAAAATAGACAAGAATTATATTCAATAAGACCATGTTATTAAAAAAATATGAATTTCAATAACATTTATCTTTAACATAATAAAATATTTCGTTGTAAGTATTTCTTTTCCATGCCGGTTATTTCTTTTCTTTTTATACATAAGTACTTAAAACAAGTTGTATCCCATAAAAAAATAAATGGGATATGGCTCAGCTAGAGAGTGTATGCTTTACGTCCGGAAAGCCCGGGTTCGTATTCCAGCCATGTCAACATTTTTTTAGTTTATATATATATTTTTATTTTGAAATAATTTTGTTATCAATATAGGGGAATTCTTTATCACAGGAAATTTGAAAAAAAAAATATTGAATACCGGGATTTTTGTTATCAAAAACGAAACTTATTTTTTGCTGTGTAAGTAATCTTGATTCCAAAGCTGTTTACTATTTTTTTAATTTTATTTTTGGCTGTCAATTTTGTATCAAAATATACAAAATAAATGATTCTGCCTTCAGTAGTCTTGAATATTTTGAAGTCAGTAAATCGGACAATGATTTGACAGATGCCGACAATAATTTTAATATTTGTGAAAAAAAAGAAATATTCAAAAAGAAAAGCTCATTTCTATGGGTATGCGATTAATCGGATAATCAAATTTTTGATTAATCAAAAATATGATTAATCAATTATTCAAGAATCCTGATTAATCAAAATGGTGGTGATTAATCAAATAATTTTAAGTTCGATCATACAAATAATCCCCATGATTAATCATGACTTTGAATAATGGATTTAATTGGTCGAAAGCGGACATACAGTACTATTAGATATGCCCGTAAAAAATTTATAAGTAAGAGAAAAAAACTGAGGATACTGTATTTTTAGCGCTTCAAAATGATTAGAAAAATTTTAGTTTTGTTCAAAATGGATGTAAAAAGTACCAATTTGTAAGTCTGTCTAAACTTTAAATTTATTTTTCTTAGAAAATAATATTAGAACCTCTTAATAACGCATGTTTATTAAAATTAGGGAGTACCGATACGCCGTTTTGCCGATCCGATACCGATACTTAAATATGAAAATCGCCCATACCGATACGAATATTAAAATTGAGTTCAAGTTTAGATTAAAAAAACTTAAGAAGGGAAATTTTTTATTATACAAAATTACAGTGTAAGAGATTATTAATATTTGAAATTGATATTAACCCAGTATTAAAAACTGGAAGTAGTCTTTAAGAAACTAAATTTTCATTGCTTCCAAAGAACCTATATTAAAAATATGCACATAATTAGTAGAAAAGCAAGTAAAAAATTGTAATTCCTTTATAATTTTAAAAATTACTCTCCATGTTTTTTGAAAAATCGATTTTTAAGGACATTTATCAACGAACATTCTTCGAAATAACTTAATAGCTTAATTATTAAAAGTCTTCTAAAAGTTTATATTTATTCACTTAAATTTACATTAAAACACAGTTTTGTGTTTAAATTCGTATTAAAAGAAATGAGTTGTGAAAATATGTAATTTTTCATCCTTTTTCCTTGAGAAAATCATTATAGAACACCAAAATAGAAATTTATCCTAACATCGCTTCCAATTCGGTGATTGGTAATCGAAAAAGAGAATTTCTTGCAATGACATGCATATGTAAAACTAATTAGAAATGATCCAAATTTGCAATACTTCCGGACCGCGAATTCTACATTTTCATGCTTTTTCATCATAACCTAATGTCTATACCTGATACATTTTTATCAGACAAATCGCGACCTCAGTCTTGTTTTGGACCACCTACCATTTTTAAAAATAATTGAATTAAAGTATGGGGTATACATGTATATTTTGAATATCCTCTTTCAGAATTTAAAAACTGTTTCGCGAAATTGTTCCGGGTTTCTGAAATATCAAGCATTCATTGTGCTCGATATCATCATTTTTGATAAGTTTTTTGTAAAAATTTATTTATTTTTTAATTAAAAAAATAAAAATCAGAAATCAAGTAAAATACCAAGTTCCATCAATATTAACTTTTTACTAAATACACACAACTTCAACTTTTTATTTCATGTAAATATCTTTTCTAATAACATTTATACGCTTATTTTCAATAAAAAGTAGAAAATTTCATCTCAATAACAAGTTAATCAATACACAGCAGCAACATAAGCTACTTTTTACAAATAAAATAAAAAAGTGGCTACTGGAGCACTAAACAAGATATATTACTTTCAGTAAAAATATGTTAAAATCTGACCGGATTGATGAAAGTTCACATAAATGTACATTTTTCTCCAAACATATGCCGGAAGCAGTGGTGAGAATACAAAAAATTCTATCGGATATATTTTGAGAAAACTTTATGTTAATCTTCTTTGTTGTTTTTCTCCGTTCCGACTTTTTGGCATATGGGCTAAACCAATACTGAGGTCGCGAAATGTCAAATTCCATATAGGAAAACAGCTAATATAAAACAGATTATTTTTCAATATAAGGTTTGACATTTGTCATGATAAAAATATATCAGGTATAGACGTAGGGTAAAGGTAGCCCGTTTTTTACTTCAGTTCAAGTCAACGTACATAACAAGCGGCAAAATATAATCACCTGAGCCAAGGCGAACTCATTAAACTTGGGCTAGACAGATATTGTGATTATTAATTATATATTACTATTTTCGCCGCTTTTATTTTTGATATACATAGTTCAGATGTCATATGTTTTTTTGAAATATTTTTCAATATTTTTTCGACATCCTAATTGGGTATTTTACAATGAGAGTTGAGGCGAGTATACCTCTTTTGAATTTGAATTGTTCCAACGCGACCTGTTTTTTATATAGTGCTTGTCGAATATCCGACTGTAACATCGCATCTTGACGAGACTTAAGTTTTGTCAACGTTCAGGCGATGCAAGTCTTATTGATCAGCTTCCTATTTTGTAGGAGAGAGAGAGGAAAGAAACGGGTGCACACTATCATTTAAGTAGCATACATATTGGCGAACTTGATTGACAGTTTTGCTCAAATTTTGGCTTGATCGATAGTGTGAACATAAATTTCGTCAGTCAACAGTCAACCACAAACATTTTTCAGTTTGAGTGACAGTCAGCGGCCATATTGGTTTTTGACTGATAGTGTGAACCAAATATTGTCAGTCAAGAGTTATGAACGGCTGAATTAAAACTTTGCAAAGTAAACTTTACTAGTGCAAAAGGGGTGTAACAATTGTTATAGCAAATAATTCGCTCGTCAAGACGCACTGTAATATAATAAGACGCATACATTCATTCACATATCAATCATACAATCATGCATATGAAAGAAACACTCTGCAGACAAAATGACTAGTACAAGGTTAGATATATACTAGTTACTTTTTTATTCATACTAGTTGCCTAACTGTCCTTTTTCCATATATCGAACGATCGATTTTAACATTAGGATGTCATAGGAGCCCAACTAGTTCATTTGTACATAGTTATATGCTAGTTGAAATACTAGTTATTATAGACTAATGTGCCTACTAGTTTCTTTTTATAGTTGTTTAAATATTAAAAAACATTTGGCTCAACCGGGGTATGAACACACAGTCCTCATATTTCATGGCATGTAGTGATCCTTTTCTACTTATTATATTTAGAGCTGACATTTTGTTTTATGTATTTACACCTGAAAATATGTCAATTTTAAAAAAATAACTTAAATTAATAGTATCACTACAACTAGTTGTATGACTGTTCTAAAACTTTGTTGTTTGACTAGTATCGTTACTAGCCTCATTACAAGTAGTAAAATGGCAGCCCTTTGTTGACTATTAACGTTACAACTAGTAATATGACTGTCCCAACTGGTTGTACATTTAGCTGCAGGGCAATTAAGCGATGAAGGTGTACTTAGTAAAATCGTATCGCGTATCGTTAGAGCTTTCAATGCCGCTCAAATTTAGGCGTTAGTTATAGAAAACATATCACCCCAAGCAATTTTGTCAGCTGTTAGTATTATATTGTATTGTCTTTGGCGTTAGTTTGACATTTACTACGTAAAAATCTACATTCTGCAGATTTTCTACGTGATGAAAGAGACGATACGTTTATAGTAAACAGCAACAAGCTTTGTTTTTGTTACAGATTTTGCCAGCTGATCCCCACGAACGCGATACGTTTTTACTAACTATACCTTAAGACTTTCATCGTCTGAACGCTAAAGAAAGTTCAAATGAGAAAATATGTATAACATAGTGTCCACACCTGATGAAATTTCATCATAACACATAGAGGCTCTGATTCACTATCCTACACGATCGCACTATTCATTTACAGGAAAATTTTACAAAGGTCTGTTCGACTTCAAAAATCTTTTAAAAATGGCGTTGTAGGTGCCACACTATTATACAAAAATGATGCAAAAACATCTTCTTGTATTGTGCATGGTGAAATAATTATACAGGTAGCCGCATAAGGGGAAGAAATACAAAAAAAAAACTAGATAATGCTTGTCAAAAATATACACTTGCTGGACTTGGCTTATGCACAGAACTAACAGAGCAAAAACTTATCAGCTGACGTTATGCTGCCACCTGTATACTTATTACACCATGGTATTGTGTATAAACATGATCGCATGAAAACTATCATTTTATAAAACTTTTCATAAACTTTTGCGAAATCGCACGACTTGTCAAAAAAATCTGTCACAGAGTTGCATTTTTAGTCCACACTACGATACTTTTCTGGCACACATGTAAAATTTGGCAGATCGCGCGATTGCGTAGGATGAATCATAGTGAAATTATAAATTTTTAATATATATCAATACATAGGGGTAGACGTTGATGAATTTAAGTCATGATGAATCATATCTTCTTCGTCGTACAGCTAAGATCGAACACTTAGAACTTTATATGGACAACAATAACCACCAAAAAAGCTATTATATTTTTATTATAAGATTTATTTAATAGTATTATTATTTATTTAATAAATATCATAAAATATATGGTTTTTCATTGAAAAATATTTATTTCTTATACTTTTCACTAATTCTAATAAAGAGAATAAACGATAAAGTAAAAACAATAAATGATATGACGTTTCATATCGTAATATATTTATCTGAGCTTGAGCTCTGATGATTATAGCATAACGCTGATATAACATTAATAAATTGGGTCTATATACGTGATGAATTTTCATCACGATATCAATTTGACGTTCATCATAATATAAATTCATCAGGTGTGGACACTATGTTAGACATTTTTGTGTTTGCAATTGTCAAAATCTGTTGCTAACGTAGCGTCTTCACTAGCCATTGATTTGTCTTGATAAAAGTCAGTCGATATAAAAAAACACAAAAATAGTGTGGACAGTATATGTTAGTGTTCGGACACGTGTTTGAAAATTGATGTTCAAACACAAGGCAGAGCAATTATGTACCTCCGTCTCGACTAGCAATATATATGTTAACATATATTGCAGCAGTTGTCAAAATTACGTTATTGCTAATGGAAACAGCTCATTGCAGGTGTTTGCAATATGTGTTGCAATTATTGTCAAAGATTTTTTGTTAACAATTACTGCAAACATAAATCGTCAAATTGCATAGTAATTTTTACTTCACATTTTTGTACTGCGTTTGACGTTTTGATAAAATGAATAAAATTAATAACCATATTGAAATAATGAACAGTAATGCGAAAAAATTGTGTAGAAACACATTTTTCGTATTCAATATTACTTTTTATGTACATAAAAATCAGAAATACATTGATTTGTTAATAATGCATTGTATTGCATTGTGCTATGTGTTCTCATATCGTTAACATAATAAAGCAATAAGCAATATTGCTATCTTTTTTCTGCCGACGTTAAGGGCCATGGCGTCTTATCAAACTGTTTGATCAAACCCATTTAGATTTTTTCGTCAAACCATACTGGTGGGTCTTCACGAGCAATAAACTTGGAAATAATTATGTTCTCATCTGTCAAATTCTATTTCCAACATCATATGTTCACGTGTGGACCGCAGAAACATTTATTTGCAAATAAATTGCGACATAATTGTTCAAACTTATGTTCAAGAAATAATGTTGAGCATAAGCTGTTAAATTTGATCGGCATTTGTTGTTTGCGTGAATTAAACAAAAGAAACTTGTAGCTGTGGTAAAAATACAAAGTTTTTTAAATAAAATAAAGCAAATTAAAATACAATAGTTTTAAACAAAATTAAATATTTTAAAATAAAGACAAAAAACATCGATCCAATACCACAATACGTGTTCTATAGCTCCGAACCTTGCCTATACATGAACTTATTTGTGCTGTTATTCTGCCGACGTTATTTCTTATGTTCGGAAATAAATATTGCGCGTGGAGACGTGCAGATACGTGTGAGTTTTTTTTACTAACACAACGATAAAAAAGGTGATGCGAGTTTGATAAGTTTCCATGCCGTTTTATTGCTCTATTGCTGAGATATTTATTGCTAGTCGAGACGGGGGATTATGTTAGACGTTATTGCTCTATTGCTGAGATATTTATTGTTAGTCGAGACGGGGGGTTTTGTTACAACAAAAGCTGTTAAATTTAGTTTGTATGTGGTTGTTTCTGTATAGTTTGTTTGTTTTCATGGAAAAAGAAGAAAGAAAGTAAACAAAGACATATTTCAATTGTTTTTTTGTTAATTGTACATTATTTATGTTCATATTCATAAACATTTTTATAAACAGAAAAATAATAAAGTGAAATATGTGGAATATTTATAAAATGCTGTGCAAGATTAGTACACGAATTTATAAAAATTGTGTCCAAACATCTCTAAATTTACCCTACCCCAAGGCGAATTCATAACAGGTGGACTAATAGAACACCTGTTTATTTTTCGTTCATTTTCTCTGTTTGTATTTTTGATCTAGTAAATGTCAAACGCTTCGTTGACATATTTTTCAATACTTTTTTTTACAAAAAATGCTTATTTTTAAAGCGAAGGTAGTTAGGCAAGTTTTTAGTTGCTTTGTTTTTGAGGGCAAAGTAATGGCGCATCACTACAATGTATTTTGATGTTTTGGAACTCAGCCATAGTTTCAATAAAGGGCTGACAAATTTACATATACTAAATTCAAATAAATTTATAAAACTTTACTTTTTCAGACTAATATTTAGCATGATCAGTAAAGCGCCCCACATACTTACAATATAATTGTGCCAGTTTTTATATTGCACAATAATATCGCCAATGTATATATCATATTAGAAGGATGCACGAAATATTAGCCAAAATCAAAAAGCTTTTGATTTTTATTTCACAATAAAGAAAATTGTGTAGTGTGTTGGCAACATTACTCATTGTTATGTTTACTTTTCCACAGTCAGGAAAATTGTGCAATATTTTGTTTGAAAGTTTTGTGGAACTTATTGCAGAGTGTAGGTCAAAACGACAATAATATGTACAATAATATGTGAAATAATATTGTATAATGGGTCGGACGCTTAAGAGCTTGAAATTATAGCGGCATTTTGTGAGCTAACCTTATTTGACATATTTTAAGCCGAATACTTCGCAAAATTGAAATTTAGTTCAGATAAAAGTGGCATATGTACGAGCGGACGAAAAGGATAAAATATTTTATCACAATAAAAAAACTGCAATAAGGAGGTTTTCTAAAATATATAGAAAAATTATTATTTGTACTAAATAGTTCCAAAAATGGTACAATTGTACCAACTTTGCCATCACTGGTCCAGACTATCGATTATGTTTGACACTCAACCCGTCATTCGAGAAAAAAATTTGACACACAAACATAGAAAATAACAATATTTAATGCGCTTTATTGATAACAATTTTTTATAATGATTTTTTTATTTAATTATATAATTTCTTTTAAATTAACAACTCCTCGTACGATTTTGTCTAAGGTATATTGAACAGGTACCACTACAAGAACAGCTGTTTTAGTAAATTTGAGAATGTGTGCGCCAGACAGACAATAGATTTTGACACATGTCTGGAATTTTTCTATCAACAACGGGCATGGGTTAGTAAATTTGAGAGAGCTTATGAATGCGTGTGACTCACAGATAATGGATTTGACATATTTCTGTGGTATTTCTACCAACAAAATACATGTGTTTTTGGTGTTGTATTTGTTTTAGTAATGGTGGTACCTGTAATGAATATGCCTTGATTTTGTCTTAACATCTCACACAGACAACCTTGCATTTTATAAATATATATGAATTCCTTTTATAAATAAAGTTCCTCGCCCAAGCTATGAAGTTTATTCTACAAAAAATAGCTCTTGACTGACATTTTTTTATACACACTATCCAAGCCGAATTCATAACACGTGGACTGTACAGATCAGCTGTTTATTTTTTGCTAATTTTTTCCGCTTATACTTTTGATCTGGTTAGCATGTCAAATGCTAACCGGATATTTCCCAAAGTGAATTAAGGCGAGTCTACCTATTGTGAATTTGCTTTGACACTATCAATCAAACACCATTATGGACGCTGACTATCACTCAACCGTAAACATGTTTGTGATTGACTGCTGACTGAGGAAATTTGCGGCCACAACAAGAGAAATTCATAACAGGTAGACTAGATTATTATATTGGGTGTTTTTTATTGAGGTATAGAACTTTAAGTTGGCATCACCTTTTTAACTGGCGGCCATTTTGTCAGCTGTCAAGTGATTAATATTTAGTTTGGTTTGCCATTTCATCATGGTAAGGGTATATATGGTTTGTCATTGCGTTTGTAATTTCTACAGTAATCACTTGCGACACCTTAATGTATGCATATTCGTAATCCTTATAAAAATCTAAGTCGATTTAGCGGTGACCGTCTGTCCGTTTTTTCGGACCGATATTGAAAGCTATAATTTAGAGGTCTTAGAAGACTTATGGACCTAAATGTTAAAATCGCGTGACTAACTTTCCCTGAAGTTTTTTGCATGGAAAATTCAGGAAAATCGGTTCATATATAACAGAGATATATCCAAAAAGCTACTTTGTTCCGATTTTCATGTGTTTGTGAATTTCTATGACCCTATACGTCTGACAGTACTCTACACTCAATTTATCTGTCAAGTTCATGTCTAAGAAGCTTATTGTAAAGAATCATCGAAATCGGTCCATAAATGGCTGAGATATGGACAAAATAAAAATATATATACTATGTATATCATATGTATTTTAAAAATGTTGTAAAAAGAATTAGTATCGAAAACATCACCTTCCGCACGCCAGTCTGACCACTTATTCATCCACCAACGAGCTTATTTGTGGAATAGTGTATGGCCTTGTGTTTTGTACTAATACATTATTCGTAATAGAAAGTTTTCTTGGATTTTCTGTACGTCATGTGTTTGTTGTAATTTTACTCTTTTTGTATTGTTGTAATTAGTTTTTCATACATTCACAAGCTTCTAACTCGTGAACCGTGATAGTTAGAGACCTGAAATTTTCAGAGGATATCTATAATTAAGGTTACCGCAACAACAAACAGTCAAAATAAAATAGAGTGATAATAAGAAACAGGTAATACTGATGTATTCGGCCCACCCTCTACACCAGGGAGGCTTAGTTAAATGATTGGTAATTTGAGCGTATATAAGCTAAACATATTTTTTGGTGCAATTACCCTTTTTATATTAGATTTGAGTTAGTGTCCAGAGGTGGGAAATTTGTTTTCAAGGATGGAAAACCAACATTTTAAAATGGTTCAAAAATTCAACTAAAAGTGATCTCTTCAACCAATTTTTTTTATAATATACCTACAATTATATTATATATATGAAAAAAAATAGGAATAGTTCTCTTGAAAGTTATTTTTCATAATTAAAACTAAAATTAAAGATTTTTAACCGGACTTTTAACCGGTTTGCAAAATATTTGTACGTAATTCCGACCTTTTTGCAAAATATTTAAGGTGATATTTTGAAAATATCGAAACCAGAATATTTATTATGGTTTTATGGACGATAAAAAACACTATAAAGAAAAATAATTAAATTGAAGCATTTGAAGAAAAATAATGTTGTTATCCCCCTTTCATCAAAAACAATAATAAATTTGAAGTTTTAAACTCGATTTGTTGTTATTTAATTTCTTTAAAAAGTGAATTTCTTTATTTTGTTGTCTTTGCTCAAATATTAGAAGATTGCGATTTTTACTTTATTAGAAAAAACTTAGGCCCTCATGGTGTAAATCACTTCATTAAATTGAAATTTATATACACTGAAAATAATCCATGCAACATTTTACGAAAAAACTTTCGTAGTGACTTTCGTAAAAAATACACTCCAAAGAAGTCATGAAAATGTAAAGTTTGCGATACGGAAGTAGTGCAAATTTCGAACATTTTTAATGATTATTACATAGGGTTGTCATTGCAAGAAGTTCTCTTTTTCGGTACATAATCACTGAATTGGGAGCGATGTATAGGAAAATTTCCGTTTTTGCGTTCTATAATATTTTTCTCCAGGAAAAAGACTAAAAAGTTACACATTTTCGCAACTTGTTTCTTTTTATAACGCAAAACACTGGTTTCATGTATATTTAATTAAATAACTTTTAATTTTTAGACGAAAATAAGTTCATAAATTTCTTTATAAAATCGATTTTTCCAAAAGCTTGGTGAATTTTTTCTAAAACTATAAAGGAATTACAACTTTTTATGTGACTAAAATAAATTGTATTGTAGATACATAGAATATATTAGTAGATCATGTTATTGTTGGCTTAAGTAAAAATTTTCCAATAGCACAAAAATCATAATTAGTTGTGTAAAAAGTATTTTACAAAACTTATATTTTTAAAAAATTTATTTTTAGGTTATACAGTTATTTTGACTTAGCTGCACAATCAACTTTTCGCGATTTTTTGTACAGATAAGTAAAAATGCTGTTAGTTTCAATGTTCTTCGTTGCCTTAATGTACTAACTGATATTTGATTTGAATATAATTTAAATCTGCCAAAAAAGTATATTAAATATGCAGGCATACAAAGTGCATCTAAAACAGTATTTTGAAGAATATGTATTTATAGAAAGCAAATGAAGTTAAGGCAAAATGCAGCTAAGATTAATTTTCTGTGTCATAATAGTTTTAAAATACCAAAAATTAAAGGCATTTATCTTAAAATTGCAAAGCGGACTTAAACATCGAATTTATATGGGATTTTAAAGAATAATGAGACAAATTAATAGTTGTGTGCAGATAAGTCAAAAGTGCACTAAACACAGGGCAAATAAAGCAATAATACTGTTGTATACAAATAATTTTGCGTTAAATAATAAAATATGAATTTTGAATAATTTGAGCTCAAAAGATATTGGTTTTCTAAACATTTTTCGCAAGTTTTCTATTCGGTACTAAAAAATGTATCCCAAACAACATATTTTTTGGTGCAATTAGCCTTTTTTATTAGATTTGATTTAGTGTCCAGAGGTGGGAAAATTTTTTCAAGGATGGAAAACCAACATTTTAAAATGGTTTTAAAATTTAACTTAAAATGAATTTTTCAAAAAATTTTTTTTTTATAATATACCTACAATTATATTATATATAGGTAAAAAATATAGGAATAGTTCTCTTCAGTATATAGAGAATGCTGATTGAGCATAAAGTAATTAAAATAGTACGGGAATTCGCCGCAAGAGGGCGCTTTGGGCGCAAGGGGTATATGGCTGCCATACTATCGTAGGAAAAGTTTGGAATGGTTTTTGAATTGGCTAAATTATCGTATAGGAAAATGAATAAAGGTTTTTGAGTTGGCTAAAATGATAAAAGCTAGGTGGCAGCGCTATGGTAAAAATGTAATATGTTTGTGAATTGGCTATGTCTGTCTTGGCTAATCCAAAAGCAATTAAGATCATGATTTATGGGTTTTGGATAAGCAGTTGACGTAAAATGGTTAAGCAGTTTATGTAAAAGTTTGTGAGTGTTGACACTAGATGGCAGCGCTATGGTAATAGTGTACTATATATGTGAATTGGCTATGTTTGTCTTGGCTAATCCAAAAGCAATTATAATCATGATTTATGGGTTTTGGATAAGTAGTTGACGTAAAAAATTTTTGAATGTTGACACTAGATGGCAGCGCTATGAATAAAGTACAATGTTTGTGAATTGGTTTTGTCGATGTTTGCCATACTATCGTGGGAAAAGTGTAGTAAGGATTTTGAATTGGCTAAATTGATCATATAGGAAAATGTATAAAGGTTATTGAATTGGCTAAAATGATTATAAAACTACATGGCAGCGTTATGATAAAAAGGTAGGATGTTTGTGAATTGGTTGTGTCGATGATTGCCATACTATCGTGGGAAAAGTGTAGTAAGGATTTTGAATTGGCTAAGTTGATCATAAAACTAGATGGTAGCGTATGTGGGTTTCATTGGTAGGTGTACGTGTAAAAATTGTAATTGATATTTTTCTTTAATCATTTCTATATGCATTAACTTATCTATTATTATGTATTTGTATTATGTTGTTGTAAGAAAGTGTGGTTTGATTAGGAATATTTAGGCATATTGACAGACTAATATACTGCCAACAAAAAAAAGAAACAGAGGATAAAGAATTTGTTTTCCCAGAGATAAGCGTATGCTCTATATATAAAATGATAAAAGTAGATGAATTCCTAGATTTGTGTATGGATATGAGTGGATGTGCGTATGGTTACGAGTGTGGAGTGAGGGAACAAATGCAGTGTTTATGTACATTAACTTATCTATTATTATGTATTTGTATTATGTTGTTGTAAGAAAGTGTGGTTTGATTAGGAATATTTAGGCATAGTGACAGACTGATAAACTGTTAACAAAAAAAAAGAAGCAGAGGATAAAGAATTTGTTAAGCAGAGATAAGCGCATGCTCTGATTTTTCGAGTATAAAGGGCGAATAGTGAAACATTTTCAACTTAGTCAGTGAAAATTCATTCGTGAAAGTAAGAAGTGTATCCAAACCAAACTAAAATAAAAAACAAATTTGAATACACTAAAGAAAGATCAAAATCTGTGAAATACTAAATAAAGAACAAAATTAATCTTTAACCATATATATAACATATAAATAAGTGAAAAATATTATTTTAAAAATGAGTTTCAAGTGCAGTGTTTGCTCAAATGCATATTCACGTATGCAAAAGCTAAAAAGTCATTTACTGGTACATAGGCCCTGTACATATTGCGGCCATGTGTCTCTAACCTCGTGGGAGAAAAAAGAACATGCTAAGCTTCATGAGTTGCAGTATGTACAGCAGGAACCTCCATCCACATCAACAGAAGCAGCGAAACGAAAGATTGCTGAAGATTATAAAACTTCAAAAATACAGCGACTTGAAGAGGGATCTCTACTAAGATGCCAGGATTGTAATGTGGAACTAAGTTCCAGCAAATGGTTCAACCACTGCCGAAAAGATGATCATAAGGATAATCTAAAAAAATTATTTGGAAATAAGATTATATTGATCAAAAGTGCGTTTAAATGTCGCATTCAATCCTACCGCTTCCCCAAAGGTGACAATGAATTAAATATCGAAAATTATTTAAGAGAAGGTAGCGTAATGTTTGAAAAATTGCTAAACTGTAGCTTAGCTGAACACTTTTTAGTGAAATTCAACTTGGAATTGACAGCTCGCTACAAATTGCCGGCAAACCCTATAATGCCTGAGAAGGATATGTTCCATATAACGGAAATGGTTCGTTTGACAAGGGCAGATGATATAGGTGATACGTTAAGGACTCAGATAGAATCTATAAAAACAAAGATGTCTGAGTTCCAAGAGAGAGATTCTGGATGGACTTTAATCAAAATAAAATGGATGGACTTAAACATTAGTAAAGCGTCACCGATTCCAGGATCTCTGCACGTAAAAACACCAGTGGAGCTAGAACAGAAGAAAGCCTGCATCAACATAAAAAATAGTGATATATATTGTTTTAAATGGTGTGTGATAGCAGCCTTCTATACTGGAAACAACAACAACTTGAACATGTCATCAACGTATCAAATTAGGAACATATCTGCTACAAACATTACGCTGGAATGCGGTAGGATTTTGAACTTCGAGGGAATGACGTTTCCAAACGATGTCAAGGATATAAAGGTTTTTGAGAGAAAAAATCCTGACATCAGCATAAATGTTTTCGGTTACGACAACAAGCTGAAAAAAGTGGTTGGACCATTTTATATTACAAAAGCAGAAAAAGAGTTCCACATAAATTTGATGTTATTGGAAAGCCAGTGTAGTGAAAACTATCACTACATTTTAATAAAAAATATTTCAAGGTATTTATTATTAATTTTTATTATCATTATTATTATTATTATTATTATTATTATTATTATTATTATTATTATTATTATTATTATTATTATTATTATTTTTATTATTATTATTATTGTTGTTATTATTGTTATTATTGCATATGCATGAATTATTAATTTATTATAATTACAACTGTTACTTAATATGTTTCTCTTTTAGATTACTCTCAACACAAATTTCGTGCCATAAAGGAACAAACACCATCATCTGCAATGCGTGCCTTTTTCATACAAATTCAGCGGACGTCATGGCAGTCCACCGAAGGAGGGAGTGCGGCAAATGTGTTGCCAAGCTGCCGGAAGAAGAGAAAGCAACATTAAAATTTGAACACTTCGAAAAGCAGATGGATGTGCCTTTCATCATTTATGCGGATTTCGAATGCATATTGGGAGATGTAAGTAGCAATGAGCATTCCTTTATTAAGAAGCACATACCGTGTGCTTATGCTTTCTATATTAAGTGTAGTTTTAATGATAGTTTAGATAGGTTTAAAATTTATGTAAATAGCGATAGTGACGTAAATGTAGGTGGACATTTTGTAAGTAGTGTAATTATGGAATGTAGGGACATTTACAAAAAGCATTTTGAACATATTATACCAATGTCCCCCTTAACTCCCTTAGAACAAGAACTCTTTGAAAGTGCTAGAGATTGCCATATTTGCGGTAAAGCCTTAGGCAATGAATTGACAGTAAAAGATCACTGTCATCTTTCAGGGAAATATAGAGGGGCAGCACACAATTCGTGCAATTTAAATTATAAAGTCCCAAATTTTATTCCAATTTTTTTTCATAACTTCTCCTCATACGATTGCCACTTATTTGTAAAAGAATTGTTAAATGTTAAAGGAAATACAAACGTAATACCTTTGACTAAGGAACTTTATATTTCTTTATCTCATACAATTGAGGTCTATAGTTCCGAAGAAATTGACAATGGAAAGAAGCAGAAATATGTTAAGTTAAGATTTCTAGATTCTTTCAGATTTATGGCATCTAGTTTAGATACTTTAGCTGGAAATTTATCTGTTAAAGATTTAAAAACAGTTAAAAAGTTTTTCCCACAACTAGATGAGTTTAATCTCATGAAGCGAAAAGGTACTTTTCCATATGAGTATGTTAATACCTATTCTAAATTGGATGAAAACAAACTCCCTGCAATCAATGAATTTTATTCTAAACTGAATAATAAAAAATGTTCAGATGAAGACTATTCACATGCACATAAAGTATGGGAAACATTTAGTTGTAGAACCATACGTGATTACATGAGCTTGTACCTTAAAACTGATGTTCTTTTGCTGACAGATATTTTTGAAAACTTTCGAAAAGTTTGCAAAAGAATACATTATCTTGATCCACCTCATTATTATACACTCCCAGGTCTGTCTTGGGATGCAATGTTGAAGCATACAAAAATTGAGTTAGAGCTTCTAACAGATCTGGAAATGTATAATTTCATCAAACGTGGCATTCGAGGTGGTCTTACGCAGTGCTCTAAAAGACATAGTAAGGCAAATCATAAGTATCTGAGTACTTATGATAAAACGCAACCCTCTGAGTATATTTTATACTTAGATGCAAATAACCTTTACGGTTGGGCTATGTCGGAATATCTTCCGTTGGGTGGTTTTTCATGGACAAATGAGTTTATTCACCCACATAACATTCCATCAAACTCCGAAGTTGGCTACATTTACGAAGTTGATTTAGCTTACCCCATTAGTTGCCATGATCGCCATAATGATTTACCATTTTGTGCTGAAAACAAAATCGTTGGTGGAAGTAAGCACGCGAAATTGGTAGCCGATCTTTCAAATAAAAAGAGATATGTAATTCATTACAAAAATTTGGAACAATGTTTGAGTTATGGATTAGTTTTGGAGAAAGTTTATCGCATTCTCCAATTCAAACAAAAACCATGGATAAAAACATACATAGATTTAAATACGCAATATAGATCTTTAGCTAAAAACGCATTTGAAAAAGACTTTTATAAGCTTCTTAATAATGCAGTGTATGGCAAAACAATGGAGAATGTCGATAAGCGGAAAGATGTAATCTTGCGCAGTGAATGGAGTCGTACTAACCGCAACCATTTAGGTATAGGTGAACTAATATCTAAGCCAAATTTCCATAGTATTTCACAATTTACAGACTCTATGTGGGCTGTTCAGTTAAATAAGACCATTACGTATTATAACAAGCCCATTTATTTAGGTTTCTGTGTCCTAGAATTATCGAAATGGAAAATGTATGATTTTCACTATGGATATATGAAACCTAAATACGAAGAGAAAATAAATTTGAATTACATGGATACAGACTCGTTTATATATTCAATTCAAACAAACGATTTTTATTCTGACATAAAATATGATTTGAAAGATCGGTTCGACACTTCATCATACCCAGAAAATAATACCTTCAACTTTCCTCTTTTAAATAAAAAGGTATTAGGTATGATGAAGGATGAAACAGAGGGGAAGTTTATTACCGAATTTGTAGGATTAGCACCTAAAGTATATTCGTACACAGTTGAAGGTGAAGGAAATGTCAATAAAGCCAAGGGAGTTAAGAAATGTGTTGTCAGCAGTTATAATATAGATACATATAAGCATGTTTTATTTTCTAAAGAACCAGTCATTGCGTCTATGCATACATTTACATCTAAATTACATACTATTTTAACTAATGAAGTAAATAAAGTAGCTTTAAGTTTTAATGATACTAAGCGTAAAATTATGAATGATAATGTAAATACGTATGCCTGGCACCATTACCAATTAGATAGTGGTAATGGAGAGTTTGAATTGAATATGCTAATAAGTGAAATAGACAGTTTAGACTCATAAGTAATATAGTTTAGCAAAATATTCAATTTTTAAATATTTATAAGATATATAACATGGAAAACTTATTATAAATAAAATATTATTATTTAAATTTGTAGAACAAGAAAACTGTTTGTAAATAAATCATCATATAAAACTTTAGAATAAGAAAAACTGTTTGTAAAAATAAAATCACCATTTTAAATTTGAAAAAAAAAATCTTTATTGTCTCTTTATTTTGTATAAATTGGAAAAAAACAAATGTGTAAGTATTAAAATAATAATTGATTATATAATTTTTCGAACAATTCCAGTCAATGGTGTATACTCCATCAAACGGTCATAGAGAATTAAACAGTAAGCATTTGTATTGACAGGAATCGGATTACTGGTCTCAAACTCAATTTTTACATCGATAGGTCCGTTCTTTACGATTTCATTTTGATAGCTTACATCAATTACGGTAATTGGGTTATTTTTAAATTCTTCACACGAAAGTAGTGGTTGAGATTCCCTCATGTAGTAACTTTGTTGAAATTTTGCATACATATCATATAAAATAGCATACCGATTCTCATCAAATTTCAAATTTAAGTCATCATATGGGTATGAGTCTGAGTTCAAATGTACTTTAATATTTTTTAAATCGGAATGAATATATTTATTATTATTTTCCAAAACCAATATTATAAATCTTGGCCTTTCTCTGTTAAGTGATAGCTTCACATTCCAGTTGTGATTTCTTGCACCAGAAAATGTAGGATTGAAATAACAATCCCAGCTTCGAAATGCCATAGGTAAAGCTGATCCATCTTTAATAATTTTCATTATGTGCAGTTTTTTAGCATCTGACAGATGAATGTGCGGAATTCTCCATGTTATGTTTGTAATTGATAAATTTAGATTTTCATTTGCATCCGTTGAGTAAAATGAATTCACATCAGTTGAACTTCGTAATAAAATAAGTTCATGTTTACTATTCAATACAACTTTGTTAAAATCTTCAGCAAATCCCATTAATAATTTTAAAGGTAAATAAAAATTAAATTTTTGTAGAGATAGCTCTTCAGAAATGCACCATCCAGCATTTCTCATCATTTTACTTTCAAACTCATTTAGAGAAATATAATTCTTAATTGTACTAGACATTCCTAAGTATCGTGTTCGATCAATTTCAACACCATTAATTTCGTAACGTATTTCATCAAATAAGTATGCAATACAATTATTCCTAAGTTTAGTGTTGGGAGATTCTTCACCTTTACTGTTCTTTATACTACCCTCTATATATAAGAAGCTTTCAGAAGGAAGAATATATAAGTCTTGATTTTGTACAGTAATACGAATTTCATCATTATTTTTGAATGATTGAATATATGGCACATAACTATGAAACTTTTTTTTATTATATTATCATCCGAAAACGGCTTTTCCATAACATTGAGTATATCAGACATTTTTGTTTACTTTTAACTTAAGTAATCTTAAAAATTTCTTATTTTCTTCTGTTAATTTCGGTCTGATTGGCTTAGCAGTGTTTATAGGAGTGCTTAGCTTGTTATCGTTTTGTTTGCTTTTATTATAAATTATCATTTTTGTCTTAGTCTTAAATGCAATCTTAGTGTTATTTCTTCACCTCTAAAGTTTATTAAACGACCCTCTTGATCAACAATCCAAATTTTAAGATATGTTATTTCTTTCACGTTTACTGGTAGATAAACTAAATTATTAGGGATAACGTCTAATTTATAGCCTGGAGGAACGTCTAATGCAAACTCGTGAAGTATATGTGCTGGAGCGCTATTCATATATGCTCCCCTTATTATATTACATTGAAATTGTATAGCATTAACTTTCAAAATATTTACTGGTCGATTGGATAAATGTTTTAAGCCAGCATTTAAGTATCCTTCTGAAAATCCAAATAACCTACCAATCGATCGCTTTCGGTCGAAGAAAATTGTATCGTGTGATGAAGTTATTTCAATTTGTAAAGTATTATTACTAGCTTCAATTACAACGGTTTTATTAAAATTTTTTCTTTTATATTCTGCAATTATATAGTCAACAATATCTTGCAACTCATAAGATCCTATGGGAATTTCAATTACTGTATCCCCAATGTGGAAAAGGTTGTTATCATAGTCTACATTGGGAATAGAATTGTATGAATGAAAGTCGATTAGAGCACATCCGTTAAATCTATAGGTGGAAAATAATTTGCTGTTAAAATTGAAGAGTTTCCGCTTAATGCTAATGTTATTGACATAATGAATACTAAATTGTATATGAAATAAAAATGCTTTAGAGTATATGTTTTTATTTTAAATTTATTTATTTATTTTCTGTTTATTTACTTATTCTTATAATATTTCAGTTTTGTTTATCCAAGAATTATGTTGACTTGAAAACCCTAACCATTTTACATACGCTTTATCTCCTTTAGTTTTTAATATTTTTTCAACTAGATATGTATCAGGAAAACGAGTGCGAAGTATTTCTTCTTCTTTATAAAAAGCTCCTCTAATTTCATTTCCTTGATAGTCTTCTAGCAAAAATGTTATAGGGTAAGTGTTCTGTATCGATCTTATTTTGAATATTTCTGTTGTCCAATTCGGCGTATATCCCTTCTCAAAAACATGTTTATATTTACTAATGCGGACATAATCTCCAATTTTAAACCGTGAAGGCTTAAATATTTTTAAATGATTATATACAGTATTTAGAAGATGCTTCTCGTTGTTATGAGTTACGTTAATAGGCGCCATTTTGATTGTTCCATGTCTTTTCTTATTATATTGCTTAATCAAACTTTTATAAATACCAATCCATTCATATTTTCCATTGTTACTAAACTCTTTCCACATCATCTCTTTTAGGGTTCTATTAAAGCGTTCAACAGTTGATGCTTTCATTACACTATATGTAGAATAATGATTAATTGAATATTTTCGCATCAGCTCTCCAAATTCTTTATTGAAAAATTCTTTACCATCATCTGTCTGTAAATGTTTAGGAATACGCCTCATACTAAGTATTTTCTGAAATGCGTTACTAACTTCGGAGGCAGTTTTTGATTTAATTGATTCAGCCCACGCATATTTTGAAAATGTGTCGATAACTGTTAACATATATTTATAACCATTATTGTATGCTGAATAATTTCCCATTTCTACTAAGTCAGCTTGCCAGAGATCATCAATTCCTTTCATAATAACCCTGCGTCGTAAGAAGTTCTTCCGCGCTCGTGAATGAAGTTCATTAACTACTGCTCTTTTTTCCATTGTATGGTGATACCGTTGTCATTACCTCATATATATCAGATATCTTCTTATTTAAGTCTTTGATTTCAAATCTAAGATCTACAACTTCTTTGCTAACTGCCTTTTTTAAATACTCTTTCAGATGATTGATTTGTGAACTCAAATAAGCTTTGTTAACAGCATCTAGTCCATCCAACGGTGAAGCTACATTTACAATTCTTTTGTTCTCTATGTTTATTTTATTTCCATCCAGCGTAAAACCAAAATGTTTTAAAATATATTTTCTTCTTGCCTCGCTACTATGCTTTTGATGGAAATAATGACCAAATTTATCAACAGTCATACTATTTGCTTCTCTATTATTTAATACTTCTACCCAATTATATTTGCTTCCCTCAATTCTTCAATTATTGATACTATTTCATTAGAATGATTATTGTTTCCAGCTTGTTGTGATGCTATTAACAGTTTTAATCGATCTACTATTTCATTAGGATTGTCCCAATATATATAGTTTGGTTTATTAAGATTTACTTTCATTAAACCTTCACCAACGTGAGTAGTAGCAAATAGTTTATTTATTATTTCTTTATACTTAAAACCCCTATTTCCTTTTAATTGATTGTTAGGATCATAGTTTCTTCTGTGTGCGTTTGTATCAAGTAAAATTCGTTTATATATATATCTAATTCAGTTGAGTCGTACTGTTCCGGTCTTTTATGAAATAGTAATGAGTAAAGGCCTGGAGTTAATGCCCAAGATTTATTTCCTATTATTATTTTATCATCGGTTAACTTTAAATCTGAATTTCCAAATTTCCATTCACCATTTGCACTCTTAGAAGCTCCAAATATAGTATCGAGTTTTTTCTTTTCTAGCAAATCTGTTAAATTAAATTTCCAATCTTCAGATTGAGAATAAAAAGTTTCATTAAATTCGGAATCTTCTTCATTTTGACTTGTCTTTTGTAACGAATCAAAATACTTTTCTTTCTTCGGTGTGCTGGTAATAAAACTTTGCTCATTTAATTTAATTTTACTGTTGTTTTCAGATTTTATTTTTTGATTAGACAATGCTATTGGATCCGTAGAAATCTCACTAGATAATTTTACTAGTTTTTTTAATGGTTCTGTTAAAGGCTTAAATGTATGCTCTAATTTATTAAGCTTTTCTGCTTCTCCTTGTTTTAAACTATCAAATTTCTGTTTTAATATTTTTCTTGATTTTACCAACTCTCTTAAAATATTTTCCTCCATTTTCTTTTTATTAGGAAATTTTGCACAGATACTCAAACAGCAAAACGGCTTCTTAAAATAGATTCTTAAAATAGCAAAACAGCTTCTTAAAATAGCTAAACAGCTTCTTAAAATAGATTCTTAAAATAGCAAAACAGCTTCTTAAAACAGCTAAACAGCTTCTTAAAATAGATTCTTAAAATAGCAAAACAGCTTCTTAAAGCAGATAAACAGCTTCTTAGAACTGCTGAACAGATATTTAAATAGTAAACGTCTGAAACAGTTGGATGAATATTTATAACTAAGCTTCAATGAATATATCAAAGCCTTTTCTATATCGTCCATTCCGTATATCATCATCTTTGCTTATTACAAGAAATCCATACTTCTCCTTCCAACATTCTCTGCATATGTTATGAAGCATTTCGAAAGTCATATCACTTCCAACATGATCATTATAAATATGTTTTAAATTTAATTCGTCTTGTTTAAACATCACAATAAAATTTGCATTGTCACGTACTAAATGTTTTTGAATACGTGTATACGTTTGACATAAGTAAAATGAATCAATGCCTTTATGACGTCCCATACAAAAGTATGATCTAATATTATTCTGTTTTTCACATGCAACGTCATCAAATATCATTATTGAATTTGCCTTAGCTTTTTCAGGTGATAAAACATCTTCGTTCTCTGAAAACGTGTAAATTTCCATTCCCTTTACGGATGAAATTAGTTTCTTTAGATATTGATATTTTGGTTGATGTAATGATTTCGAATACAGATATATATTTGTAAACTTTAATCCATTTGGACTTTCAATCAAACTTAGCATTACATTTGTTTTCCCACAATTAGATGGACCTACTATTAATGCTCTTATAGAATTTGGTAATAGGCAACTGTGTTTAGTTAGATTATTATCTGCATTGAAATCTAAATTTTTAACTAAAATATTTGAATGTTGTTTAATCAACCGCATATTTACAACTGACAGTTATATTATGATTTGATAAATATTTTTCTCTTTATATTTGCAAAGGTATAATAAAAGTGTTATTTTCAGAAATAATAAAATATATAAATGATTGTGTATGCAAATAAAAATTTTAATGCAAAAAAGATAGTTCAAGGAGAAGGACTAGTAAACAGTTTGATTAATTCACTACCAGTTGAATTGCATTTACCTGGTTATCAATTTTGCGGACCTGGAACGAAACTAGAAAAACGTTTACAAAGAGGAGATAAAGGAATTAATCGCTTGGATGCAGCTTGTCGAGTTCATGATATTGCTTATTCTCAGAATACTAATATTAAGAAACGTCATCAGGCAGATAAAGAATTAGCTGCAAAGGCTTGGGAGAGGGTAAAAGCTAAAGACGCTACAATTGGAGAAAAAATTAATGCATACCTTGTAACTAACGCTATGAAATCTAAAGTAAAATTTGGTTTGGGTGTTAAATCCATCAACATTAAAAAAACTTGTAAACGAAACCATTTTCATAATGCGATTAAAGCAGCGACTGATATCTTGAAAAAACAGAAACCTTTAGACATAAAAGACGCTATAAAAACTGCACGGAAAGTTATTAAACATTCTTTTCTTGGAAAAAAATCCTAAGTAAAGATTCCAAGAATTATTAAAGTTCCGAAAATTGGCGGTTTACTACCTCTAGTACCTATACTCACAGCACTAGGAGCATTAGGTGCATTAGCATCTGGAGGGTCGTCAATAGCTAGAGCTATTAATACAGCTAAAAATGGAAGAGAGCAACTGGAGGAGAATAAGCGTCACAATAGATCTTTAGAGGCAATAGCAATGGGCAAAGGTCTCTATCTCAAACCATACAAAAAGGGATATGGAATATTCTACAATAAAAAAAATATTACAAAAAACTACTAAAGAAGCTACCCACCAGACCTCTATCAGATATTGAGGTGTTTATATGAGAAACGAACTTCCTAAAGTTCCACGGCAGACAGAATGCGGAATTATTAATTTGGACTCCAATACAGGATATGGAACACATTGGGTAGCATATTACAAAAAGGATGATAATGTGGATTACTTTGACAGCTATGGTAACCTTCAACCACCACTAGAAGTTTTAAAATATTTAGGAAATGATATAAACTATAACTATAGAAGACATCAGAAATTTAATACCTTTAATTGTGGTCATTTATGTTTAAAATTTTTAGCAAATTTCTGAAATAAAACCAATATAAAATAATAACACAAGTACAATTTTTCTATTTATATATATTTTTTCTCATTTATTATCAATTCTTAAAATTAACCTATGAATTTTTATATCTGTTACAATTTTACTTTGCATTTTTTCCCCAATTTCGTAACAAAGACGAGTTAAATCAATTTCTATATCTCTAATATCAATCCCAATAATGTCACACAGCTGTAAATTTGTTTTTTTCAAAGCGGAGCATGCTGGTATATAGTAGTTATGATAAAAATTGAGGATATGTCTTCTTAATATACCATTCCAACATATGATTGATGTTAAGAATAATCCAATCCGAATTAGCGATTGCCAAGTGTCCGAATCAATTTTTATTTTATAATTATCCTGCTGAATAATCAAACGGCATGCACTATTTTTGTAGTTGAAAGAGTATTTTGTATTCCTCTCTGTGGAGCTATCTATTAGATTAATAGAGTCTTGAAATTCACGCTGTAACAGTACATTTGTAATGTAATCCTTATAGCTAATTAAGTGCAGCCACTCCTCCCGGTCTAGTCCTATGAACTGCTTACTCTTGTAGTGCAACCATATCATCGGCTTAAATCCATGTATGGTTGAAAATCCACAGGAAACTTTCAAATTTAAATTAAGGAAATACTCCATTTCAAATACAAGGTCATGTATTTGCGGCTTATGTCCTGATTGGAAAAAGTTTTTCATTTTGTTTTCCATTTGCAGCAAACTTGTAATATTTAACTTTATAAATCAAAAGTAAAATTGAAACTGATTATATTTCACTTTACAATTCCCTTTATATAGAAAATATATTAAACACTATCCGATACTGAAGATAAACTTAAAGAAATTATTTAAGTAAATTGAAACTAATAATATGTTAATAATTTTTTTGTTTAATAAATAAGAAGAACATTTTTCTTTTTGCATATGTTTATGTAAGTGTTGTTTTATTGAACTATATAGAAGAAATAATTAAAAATTCTAAATATTTGTTTATTGATCTTTATCATTTTTGTTTTGATTAACGGCGATCGTTGAAAAGTGATGTAGTAAGCTTTTATATTTATCGATAATTTTCATTACTCTTTGTTTTTTCATGTGGAAAAAGTAACATCCACACATACCAACAACATCTTCATTTGAATTATCATGGGGACAAGGTAAATTTTCATTGAAATACGCATAATCCTTTTTAAATGCATATATAAACGACAAATGTTCATCGAAAATTATATCTCCAAACTCTAGTAAAAACTCTTTAATAGAATCCATCTTTCTAGATTAAGATTTCGCTTAAAACTGACAATAGAGTTATCATACCCACCTTTTATATCTTGAGTTGAATTGATATGTATATAAAACAAATGATTAAGATTTTTATATTAACTTTATTTAAAATAATTTCTATTTAAATGTATTAAAGGGATAATAATCCCTCATAGGGGGAACTGGCTTTAATTCTAGCCTACACAGGTAACTTTCATTATCGGTACTCATAGGATATTTAGAAATGAGATATGCTCCCTTAGATAAGTTTTCAATATCCTTGTCACTTAGCGAATTAAACCTCTTAGGAAGGTAAAGTATGCTGTTCCCCAATTCTAAAACAATAGTTTCTCCATACTTTGTAGTTAAGCGTTCAGCTGCAGTTATATGATACTCTTCCAGCGGTATCATATCCTTGACACTAAGTCTCTGCCGTGCGTTTAATTTATTAAAATTAGAAATTAGTTCCTCGTTGGTATTCATTACTAAGTAATTTATATTAGACTTTGAAATTTTAGTCTGCTAATTATCAATTTATAGATATTTCGCATAGCTCAAAATTAAATTGAGAAACACTCACAAGCGAAAATAACAAGCAATAATAACTCAAAATTAATTTTATACTCTTAATTCTTACCCATTCTCAACAATTCTTTCCAAGAATGTAATTTGAAAAAAAAAACTATACACATATGTATGTATGTTCTAATTTAAGTATAATATGTATTTATTTTAATTTCTTATATGTATCTACAGACTAATTTATGTATATTATTTTAATTTTAAAAATATGTTAAAAACTTAAATCTAAAGCTGCCAACAGCTTGTCCCCTTCTTCATCCAGTATAAATTCAGTAATTATTTCATCAGTCATTTCTTTCTTATAGTCCAGAGCCGCCAACAGCTTGTCTCCTTCTTTATCATCTCGAAACTGCTTTATTAAATCATCGGTCTCCTCCTCCTCCTCCTTAAACTTCCCGTTATAGAAATACGCACTTAAATCTAAAGCCGCCAACAATTCATCGCCTTCTTCGTCCAGCAAACACTCCTGGATCAATTTATCGGCGGCTTCTTTTGTATACTGAAGAGCCGCCAACAGTTTGTCTCCTTCTTTATCATCTCGAAACTGCTTTATTAAATCATCGGTCTCCTCCTCCTCCTTAAACTTCCCGTTATAGAAATACGCCAACTGATTGTTGGGGATATCATCTTCATCATCGCAATCGTAGTTGAAAATATCCCTGATTGATATGTTGGAAGGAACATCGTCGTCCGTAAAATCTATAGATAACGGACTAACGGATACCTCTTCCTTGTTTCCGGAGTATATCCTCACAAACTCATCAAGAGAAATTTTTGAGAAGTTCTCATTTTCTAAGGTTACGAAAAGAGGGCTGCTAGATTTATCCATTTCTTTTTTTTTTCACTTGACTTATTTTTATTTAAAAATTCAAAAATTTTTTCTACAAACACACTTGTTTGAATAATGAGAAAAATGTAACAAAATTTACGTTTTATATACAGAGCATGCGCTTATCTCTGCTTAACAAATTCTTTATCCTCTGCTTCTTTTTTTTGTTAACAGTTTATCAGTCTGTCACTATGCCTAAATATTCCTAATCAAACCACACTTTCTTACAACAACATAATACAAATACATAATAATAGATAAGTTAATGTACATAAACACTGCATTTGTTCCCTCACTCCACACTCATAACCATACGCACATCCACTCATATCCATACACAAATCTAGGAATTCATCTACTTTTATCATTTTATATATAGAGCATACGCTTATCTCTGGGAAAACAAATTCTTTATCCTCTGTTTCTTTTTTTTTGTTGGCAGTATATTAGTCTGTCAATATGCCTAAATATTCCTAATCAAACCACACTTTCTTACAACAACATAATACAAATACATAATAATAGATAAGTTAATGCATATAGAAATGATTAAAGAAAAATATCAATTACAATTTTTACACGTACACCTACCAATGAAACCCACATACGCTACCATCTAGTTTTATGATCAACTTAGCCAATTCAAAATCCTTACTACACTTTTCCCACGATAGTATGGCAATCATCGACACAACCAATTCACAAACATCGTACCTTTTTATCATAACGCTGCCATGTAGTTTTATAATCATTTTAGCCAATTCAATAACCTTTATACATTTTCCTATATGATCAATTTAGCCAATTCAAAATCCTTACTACACTTTTCCCACGATAGTATGGCAGTCATCGACACAACCAATTCACAAACATTGTACTTTATTCATAGCGCTGCCATCTAGTGTCAACATTCACAAATTTTTTACGTCAACTACTTATCCAAAACCCATAAATCATGATTTTAATTGCTTTTGGATTAGCCAAGACAAACATAGCCAATTCACATATATAGTACATTATTATCATAGCGCTGCCATCTAGTATCAACACTCACAAAATTTTACATAAACTGCTTAACCATTTTACGTCAACTGCTTATCCAAAACCCATAAATCATGATCTTAATTGCTTTTGGATTAGCCAAGACAGACATAGCCAATTCACAAACATATTACATTTTCACCATAGCGCTGCCACCTAGTTTTTATCATTTTAGCCAACTCAAAAACCTTTATTCATTTTCCTATACGATAATTTAGCCAATTCAAAAACCATTCCACACTTTTCCTACGATAGTATGGCAACTATATACCCCTTGCGCCCAAAGCGCCCTCTTGCGGCGAATTCCCGTACTATTTTAATTACTTTATGCTCAATCAGCATTCTCTATATACTCTCTTCAAAGTTATTTTCTATAATTAAAACTAAAATTAAAGATTTTAACCGGACTTTTAACCTGTTTTATATACATATTTGCTAAGTATTTGTACGTAACTCCGACCTATTTGCAAAATATTTAAGGTGATATTTTGAAAATATCGAATCCAGAATATTTATTATAGTTTTATGGACGATAAAAAGAAACTATAAAGAAAGATAATGTTGTTATTCTCCCTTTCATCAAAAACAATAAGAACTGTGAAGTTTTAAATTCGATTTGTTCTTTTTTAATTTCTTTAAAAAGTGAATTTCTTTATTTTGTTGTCTTTGCTCAAATATTAGAAGATTGCGATTTTTACTTTATTAGAAAAAATTTAGGCCCTAATGGTGTAAATCACTTCATTAAATTGAAATTTATATACACTGAAAATAATCCATGCAACATTTTACGAAAAAACTTTCGTAGTGACTTTCGTAAAAAATACACTCCAAAGAAGTCATGAAAATGTAAAGTTTGCGATACGGAAGTTGTGAAAATTTCGAACATTTTTAATGATTATTACATAGGGTTGTCATTGCAAGAAGTTCTCTTTTTCGGTACATAATCACTGAATTGGGGGCGATGTATAGAAAAATTTCCTTTTTTGCGTTCTATAATAGTTTTCTCCAGGAAAAAGACTAAAAAGTTACACATTTTTGCTGTTTCTTTTCATAACGCAAAACACTGTTTTCATGTATATTTAATTAAATAACTTTTAATTTTTAGACGAAAACTAGTTCATAAATTTCTTTATAAAATCGATTTTTCCAAAAGCTTTGTGGATTTTTTCTAAAACTGTAAAGGAATTACAACTTTTTATGTGACTAAAATAAATTTTAATGTACATACTTGCTATTGCTTAGTAAGAATATATTAGTACATCATGTTGTTGTTGGTTTAAGTAAAAATTTTCCAATAGCACAAAAACCATAATTAATTGTGTAAAAAGTATTTTACAAAATTCATATATTTGAAAAATTTATTTTTAGGTTATACAGTAATTTTGACTTAGCTGTACAATCAACTTTTCGCGATTTTTTGTACAGATAAGTAAAAATGCTGTTAGTTTCAATGTTCTTCGTTGCCTTAATGTACTAACTGATATTTGATTTGAATATAATTTAAATCTGCCAAAAAAGTATATTAAATATGCAGGCATACAAAGTGCATCTAAAACAGTATTTTGAAGAATATGTATTTATAGAAAGCAAATGAAGTTAAGGCAAAATGCAGCTACGATTAATTTTCTGTGTCATAATAGTTTTAAAATGCCAAAAATTAAAGGCATTTATCTTAAAAGTGCAAAGCGGACTTAAACATCGAATTTATATGGGATTTTAAAGAATAGTGAGACAAATTAATATTTGTGTGCAGTTAAGTCAAAAGTGCACTAAAACACAGGGCAGATAAAGCAATACTACTATTGTATACAATTAGTTTTGCGTTAAATAGTGAATCATTTGAGCTCAAAAGATATTGGTTTTCTAAAAAATTTTCGCAATGAAACCCACATACGCTACCATCTAGTTTTATGATCAACTTAGCCAATTCAAAATCCTTACTACACTTTTCCCACGATAGTATGGCAATCATCGACACAACCAATTCACAAACATCGTACCTTTTTATCATAACGCTGCCATGTAGTTTTATAATCATTTTAGCCAATTCAATAACCTTTATACATTTTCCTATATGATCAATTTAGCCAATTCAAAATCCTTACTACACTTTTCCCACGATAGTATGGCAATCATCGATACAACCAATTCACAAACATTGTACTTTATTCATAGCGCTGCCATCTAGTGTCAACATTCACAATTTTTTTACGTCAACTACTTATCCAAAACCCATAAATCATGATTTTAATTGCTTTTGGATTAGCCAAGACAAACATAGCCAATTCACATATATAGTACATTATTATCATAGCGCTGCCATCTAGTATCAACACTCACAAACTTTTACATAAACTGCTTAACCATTTTACGTCAACTGCTTATCCAAAACCCATAAATCATGATCTTAATTGCTTTTGGGTTAGCCAAGACAGACATAGCCAATTCACAAACATATTACATTTTTACCATAGCGCTGCCACCTAGTTTTTATCATTTTAGCCAACTCAAAAACCTTTATTCATTTTCCTATACGATAATTTAGCCAATTCAAAAACCATTCCACACTTTTCCTACGATAGTATGGCAACCATATACCCCTTGCGCCCAAAGCGCCCTCTTGCGGCGAATTCCCGTACTATTTTAATTACTTTATGCTCAATCAGCATTCTCTATATACTCTCTTCAAAGTTATTTTCTATAATTAAAACTAAAATTAAAGATTTTTAACCGGACTTTTAACCTGTTTTATATACATATTTGCTAAATATTTGTACGTAACTCCGACCTATTTGCAAAATATTTAAGGTGATATTTTGAAAATATCGAATCCAGAATATTTATTATAGTTTTATGGACGATAAAAAGAAACTATAAAGAAAGATAATGTTGTTATTCTCCCTTTCATCAAAAACAATAAGAACTGTGAAGTTTTAAATTCGATTTGTTCTTTTTTAATTTCTTTAAAAAGTGAATTTCTTTATTTTGTTGTCTTTGCTCAAATATTAGAAGATTGCGATTTTTACTTTATTAGAAAAAATTTAGGCCCTAATGGTGTAAATCACTTCATTAAATTTAAATTTATATACACTGAAAATAATCCATGCAACATTTTACGAAAAAACTTTCGTAGTGACTTTCGTAAAAAATACACTCCAAAGAAGTCATGAAAATGTAAAGTTTGCGATACGGAAGTTGTGAAAATTTCGAACATTTTTAATGATTATTACATAGGGTTGTCATTGCAAGAAGTTCTCTTTTTCGGTACATAATCACTGAATTGGGAGCGATGTATAGAAAAATTTCCTTTTTTGCGTTCTATAATAGTTTTCTCCAGGAAAAAGACTAAAAAGTTACACATTTTCGCTGTTTCTTTTCATAACGCAAAACACTGTTTTCATGTATATTTAATTAAATAACTTTTAATTTTTAGACGAAAACTAGTTCATAAATTTCTTTATAAAATCGATTTTTCCAAAAGCTTTGTGGATTTTTTCTAAAACTGTAAAGGAATTACAACTTTTTATGTGACTAAAATAAATTTTAATGTACATACTTGCTATTGCTTAGTAAGAATATATTAGTACATCATGTTGTTGTTGGTTTAAGTAAAAATTTTCCAATAGCACAAAAACCATAATTAATTGTGTAAAAAGTATTTTACAAAATTCATATATTTGAAAAATTTATTTTTAGGTTATACAGTAATTTTGACTTAGCTGTACAATCAACTTTTCGCGATTTTTTGTACAGATAAGTAAAAATGCTGTTAGTTTCAATGTTCTTCGTTGCCTTAATGTACTAACTGATATTTGATTTGAATATAATTTAAATCTGCCAAAAAAGTATATTAAATATGCAGGCATACAAAGTGCATCTAAAACAGTATTTTGAAGAATATGTATTTATAGAAAGCAAATGAAGTTAAAGCAAAATGCAGCTACGATTAATTTTCTGTGTCATAATAGTTTTAAAATGCCAAAAATTAAAGGCATTTATCTTAAAAGTGCAAAGCGGACTTAAACATCGAATTTATATGGGATTTTAAAGAATAGTGAGACAAATTAATATTTGTGTGCAGTTAAGTCAAAAGTGCACTAAAACACAGGGCAGATAAAGCAATACTACTATTGTATACAATTAGTTTTGCGTTAAATAGTGAATCATTTGAGCTCAAAAGATATTGGTTTTCTAAAAAATTTTCGCAAGTTTTCTATTCGGTACTAAAAAATGTATCCTAAATAACTATTTTATTGACTTTATTTATTTACTATTATTAATTTGTTTACTATAATTTATTTTTTCGGTTCCTGACTCTACTATCTTATGAAATAATTATTAAGGAAAGAATTTTTTTTTATACATACTATGTTCTTAAAACTGACTGTCAAGAAAACCAAATGTGCATAGAAATCAGCTAAGTACAAATAGTTCAAATCGCATATTTACTTTTTATAGGCATGTCGGTGCCCACTTTTTTTAATCATAATATTGTATTGTCACTGAAAACCATTGCCTGTGCAAAATTTGAAGCCACTAGCTCATCAGAAAGTTACCTTAAAATTAATTACGATTTTTCACTCGAACAGACATACATCAAAGCGAATAAATAAAAAACGTAGTAAAATAAGTATTTTAACATTTGAAAAAAGAGCATTTAAAAAAATTCGGCCGCCGTGATCTGAATCTGAGCACGTTTCGAGAGAAAAGTGTACAGATATACCGATCAACGGTATGCACCACGGTGGCCACAACAAATGAAAGAGTTGAATTTAAATCTAGATAAGCAGCTAATATTTTTTAAACAGTTTAAGCTCAAGTACTTAAAAATAGCATGAGCCTCTATAGGTCAGGGTATGATACCAATGACTGCCAGTCAAGACGATGTTGGTTCGATACGGGTGCCGTTCATATAATTTTTTTTTTTGCTAATTAAACATAATTTTTCAAAAATCAACAAATATAATACATACACTTTGTACAAAAAACGTCATACCATAAAAGGAAAAGAACATACATTAAAATAAATTATTTATGGGAAATAATAATTTAAGAATTATTTTTCGTTAAAAAAAGAAATTAAGCTCAATATAACGTCAGCTTTTTATTGGTTTGGCGCACCGAACATAAAAAAAATTTAGTTACGTATGGGGTGTAATATATTAAATAGCCCCTTTCAGAATCCAAAACCTGTTTAGCCAAATTTGTTATGGTTTCTGCGATATCAAGCATTTATTTGCTCAATATCAACAATTTTAACACATATTTAGTAAATTTTTTTTACCAAAAATAAAAAACAAACAAGTAAGAGGGTTATATTCGGCTATGCCGAATCTTATATACCCTTCACAAAGTAATATAAAATTTATATCTTTGGTCACAAGGTATAACAGTTAATTCGAGTTAGGACAAAGTGTATTTTTCATTATAATACTGTTTATTTCTCTTAACTTAACTGTTGTTTCATTATAAATTAAATTACAAATTAATATAGTATAAAATTGCTAGCATTAGCTTAATCTAATTTTCCTGATTTTACACAGCGATTTTAAAATTCACAATAGCCAAAATCGAGTTTAGTCGTTATTCCTTGTGGGCACAGATACATGTACATACTTCCAATTATACACGAAATATCTATGCAATAATTTCCAAATAACTTTCTTAATTACTGTTTTCGTAAAAGATGCAAACTTTTGTATATACCGGGCGGCCCAGAATTAACAAAGTGGTTTGAATAGTCTATAAATCCATAATCTTAACAGGTTTTTCATTTATTTTTTCAGACTTTTGTAAAGAAGATATGGGAAATTGGAACTGGAAAGATTTACTATTGAACAACGATCATAGAGAAAGAGACACAATGACGTTCTTACGGAGCGTTTTCAGCGAACGCATTATTTCAAGAACCAGTGATTTTATTAGCTGCACTAAACCGCTCTCGAAACGTTTTCCTTGGGTTATTTTAAAGACCGTGCATACGTAATAAGCCACAGACCATGACCCAACCAAAAATAATAATAGTCTAGGAAAAATTCGTACGATGGCTTCGAAAATCGTTAAAAGTCATGGAATACCACAAAAATGTCCGGTAAAATTTTTTGCAATTTTTTTATTTGATATTAAAAACTTGTATCCCAAATAAATATTTTATTGATTTTATTTATTTACTAATAATTTATTTGCTATAATCTATTTTTTCTGTTATTGATTTTAATATCTTATGATAAATAAGTAATTAATTAACATTTAAAGAAACATTTAAAAAATAAAAGTTTCAGGCGCCGTGATTTGAACCCGGCTCCCGAGAGTAAAACAACAATTGGGAAACCGCTTAGCGCTCTCAGCCAAACCGCCACAAAGTTAATTGGGTTTAATTTAAAATAAATACTTAGCGGCTGGCTATTACAAAAGATCAGATGATAGGGATAGTTGCCCGATTTGATGATTTATAGTCATTTTGACGATTTTCGGTGTCAAATATGGGATTTTAATGACTAAACGATTTTTACCTTAAATTTGCCGATTTTTAAGAATTATAAGTTAGTTAATACAATATTTTAAAACTTTTAAAACAATTTTGATTTTGATTAAGAACTTTGCAGCTTTTGCTACAATATGTAATAGAAGTAAGGAGTAAAAGGTATAGTTATGCCAATAACTAATCATTTTAATGTTAATATTTTTAGTATTATATGTTTTTTAAAACATCTTCTCTCCATAATTTATCAACTGCTGCATACATACATATGGATGTATATCATATATAAAAATGTTTAAACACTAAAAAAATTAAGGTAAAAATCGCTGTCGGTAAAATCCCATATTTGACACCGAAAATCGTCAAATGACAATACATCATCAAATCGGGCAACTATCCCTATCATCTGATCTTTTGTAATAGCCAGCCGTTAAGTATTTATATTAAATTAAACCCAACTAACTTTGTGGCTGTGTGGCTGAGAGCGCTAAGCGGTTTCCCAATGGTTGTTTTACTCTCGGGAGCCGGGTTCAAATCACGGCGCCTGAAACTTTTATTTTCTATTTTTTTAAATGTTTCTTTTAATGTTAATTAATTACTTAGTTATCATACGATATTAAAATCAATAACAGAAAAAATAGGTTATAGCAAATAAATTATTAGTAAATAAATAAAATCAATGAAATATTTATTTGGGATAAAAGTTTTTAGTATCAAATAGAAAAATTGCAAAAAATTTTTTAGAAAATCAATATTTTTTGAGCTCAAATGATTCTAAATTCATATTTGCATAAATTAATGCGAAATGAACTATATATACATATGTATGTAACCTAAAAATTCTTGTTTAAGAATACCAATTTTGTAATATACTTTTTGTACAACTAATAAAGGTAATCTCAACAAATAGGTGTGTATCTGATGCGTAAATTACACATTAGATATTTAAAAAAAACTCTAAATTGAATAAATTATGTATGTATTACAAAATACTTTATTACGTAATAGCTACATATATACAAAAGTTTGCATATTTTACGAAAACAGTAATTAAGAAAGTTATTTGGAAATTATTGCATAGATATTTCGTGTAAAATTGCAAGCACATGTATCTGTGCCCACAACGAATAACGACTAAACTCGATTTTGGCTGGTGAGAATTTTAAAATCGCTGTGTAAAATCAGGGAAATTAGATTAAGCTAATGATAGCAATTTTATACTTACTAATTTGTAATTTAATTTATAATGAAACAACAGTTAAGTTAGGAGAAATAAACAGAATTATAATGATAAATACGCTTTGTCCTAACTCGAATTAACTGTTATACCTTGTGACCAAAGATATAAATTTTATATTACTTTGTGAAGGGTATATAAGATTCGGCATAGCCGAATATAACGCTCTTACTTGTTCAATCTTATCTTTATGTGATCAATTGCGAACACGTTAGCGGTGAGAACCCCTTACCTACAATATATCGTCCCTAACATGTTCAACTATCGTATAAATTGGATTATTAAGATAACGAATCAAAAACGAATGTCGCATATGGGACGACATAAGCACTTGCAAACGTAAGAGAATGTAATAAATTTATCCAATAAACAGTTTTTATTTACATGTTTGTTTAAAAGATGATTTTAACTCGCTAAACATTCATATACTTACATACATACATACGTACATATGTCTATACATACATATATACTACATACAAATATAATGCACATTTGAGGAGTGATTTTTCAAAAGGACTTATTTCCACTTCCGATCTAAGAACGCCATCGCCTTTGCCATACTTAACTGCATCCTCTAGATAAAAATCCATCGCAAAGAAGGTATATTCCCATCGATAAAAAGCACAGCTAGTCAAACGGGAATGTTTCCACCTAACTGTTAGTTTGATACAATAGCATTAAATTAAAAATTTTAAAAACCCCCAAAGAAAATGCATGATGACTTCTATACGGCTGGACCGAATTTCTCCAAACATAGGGTAGAAGATTTACTTGAACCGATTTGCTTCAAACACTGCTTAAAACAATCTCTATCAAGTCACCTATCAAGCACAAGAAACTAAATCGAAATCTGTCCATACGTTTAGGCTGTACGATGGCGTTTACAGACACACAGGTACACACACTTTGGTCGATCACGTGCGTACTTACTATATCGCCTACGGCCACTGCCCATGCGTTCCACGCCTTGTACAGCCTTATCAACCAGTTGCACCAAACCGGCACATTTCAAAATGTTTTCTACTTTTTGCAATATGTATGTAGATGCAAATAAACTAGAATAAATTCTTTAAGCTTGTTATAATATTAGATCAACATATTATAAAAGCTCTTAAACGTTTTTTCTTTCGATCTGTTTCCAATATTGGTTTTTTTGTAAATAAAAAAATTATTTTTTGATTAATTATTTGTTTACATTTATGATATGGTGAATTCACCATGTGTGTTGGATTCACACACTACCCGTACGCATGGTAGAATAATATTACAGGTAGCCGCATAACTAATAGGCTTTTTACATCTACCCACATCTTTAATCTTTCGACAATTCGCCAAGATGTTATCATCTTCCCATAAGAATTGTACAGGGCTAAATATGTACATATTTCTTCATCTTTCAAAGATGTTCCTATCTCTTTTTGATTCATATTACATCTTTCGATAATTTTAGTGTCATCACTAGCAAATGACATTAGATTGGAACAAAATTAAAAACATGTGTGTGAGCCAGTAATGGAAAAGTTGATACGATCGTACTTTTTTTATACTATTTGACATTCAAAATTGGTGGCATACAAAAAACGTCCATGGAAATAATGACCATGGACGTTATTTCCACGTTGCATAGCAAAAACTCTTTACTCAGCGAAGCCACTATTCGACATATTCAGACGAGGAAATCCTTAAGACCGGCCGAAGGCGGGCCAGGAAAAAACATTTTAGTCTGCGAAACCAGTACACCGGATATTATTATATTCTTTTCGAAATGGAAATAGTGCCCATGTATATTTTTCCTGTTTTATGTGAAAAAATGTCCACGGACATTTTTCTATTAACGTTATTGCATGCCACCTAAAAAATACCGTGTTATTTCACTGATTCACTTGACTACTCTCCAAATAATATCACTGCTGTATATAAATTCACTAGCTTTTTCCATATTTTCTAATTTTTTAATACATTTGAACATTACTGAATGCCTTAAATTCAATATAAAATTGCTAAAGCTAAGATTTTACTATCGGCGCAGTGTACGGATTTTCGTCGGCGCCCGCAATATCCATCTGTAAAAACCCCGTATGATCTTTTATATCAACTAAGACTGAGGCAACACTTGCGTTTTCAAAACGCACTTTGAGATTTATTAGCGTTATAAGCTGGCTTTGTGGACTACATTCGACTATCTCATTCTTATCTACAATAACTGATATAATACTTTATAATAGCATGTAATACCTAAAAACCATAAATTAAGCTCAAACATTCAGAAACGTGAGTTTTTTAAATGCCGTTGTGACCTCAGCCTTACAAAGAAATAAGGCCGTAATTGCTCTGCACTGGTAATAAGGCCATTTTAAATTATTGCGCAATTATTTGAGAAATAAGTCCGTTTGGCTTTAATAGATATGACTTTATTGCGCTGACGAAAATCGGTACGTTGCTACTATAGCGGGATCTTCGCTTAAGTCTTTGAACTTGAGATAAGAAACTGAAATTACAAATCTAATAATAGCCAAATATGTGTTCTGTATATCACACGATACAGTAAAACAGAATTTAAGTTCGAATGAAATGGTCAGAGCCTCGAAATGTTTTTATAAAACGGCGTAATTTGAAATCGATCGATTTCCATCAAATATCAGACAATTTTATCTTATTTTTTTTATAAATAAGGCTGTAAGTCTCCAAAGTATCACGTAATCTCGTGTACGATTACAAAATATCAGAAGTCAATATCCGCAAAAATCTGTGTTTTTTATAAAAGCTATAGAGAATACAATTTCCTAAAAAAATTTTATACGGTTATATTTTGTAGGATCAACCATTTTTGAAATAAGTGGCAGAGTAGAAAGGGCTACACCGCATTTGCATACATATGTATATATGTATGAGTTCATAATTCCTAGTAGTACTAACATATATGCCATTTTTTATCTAACGCTTTGTTTCGGTGTTCAAAACTTTTTAAATTGATCATAGCTATCGTAATATGAAACCTGTGTTCATTACATTAAAGTGCATTAAAAGACGTTTGGTCGAAATTATGTATGACCACATACATAATTTGAGCCGAATGAAATGTATGGTATATTTGCTCTGTTCAACAAAAATTCTAAAAAACAAAAGTTTTGTTACTCTTCGGGTCGAAAAAGTAGTCTAAAAAATTATTTGATACTGAAATGATAATATAATTTTCCATCCCTGGTGTGAGCCATATCCATATGTATGTATGTAAATTTATAGACACATCATTTAAAATTAGTGGTACATGAAATAAATATTTATTTAACACGAGATTTTATTAGCTAAAAACATAGCATTAATTATTGTTTTTGTTGTGTTAAATCGCAAACAATTAATTTTTTGTTTTTCTTAATAAACTTAAATATTAATTTATTAAGCACAATATGACTTTTCATCAAACACGTGCAAATAAACATAATGACAGATGGAAGATGAAAGATGTTGCAAATGTAAACATGTTTTTTATCATTTTTATCATTTTCCACGCATTCCTCTAAGATGTGGGTGAGTGTAAAAAGGCTATAATACAAATGTACATTTGGGGTAGGAAATGTCAAACATTAATAGAGAGGGTATGTGTGGGTTTGTAGAACATAAGCAGCAAACATACGTGTGGTATTGTGTGTGCAACGTACTTAATTCACATACACAAGATTTGAAAGTTTGTATCACGAAAAAAAACACATAAAAAACTAATCAGCTGGCGTTCCAGGGTTACCTTGTATATTATTCTACCATGACCGTACGTGTGAAGAGAGTTGTAATTTTTTTTTTGAAAGGCGGAGAGTTGGAAATCTACGTATTTATCTATGCCCTATACCACGTAAATATTTTTTTGCTTGTAGTGCTTTGCTTCATCTGTATTATGTTTCATTACAATAAAACTATTTAACTTGAAAATTCCTTTACTTATTTTTTTACTTTACAGTGGTAGGCATATATATTTTGACTTTTAAGCCGTTTTTCTTCTTTTTTTATTTCCAATCCTATACAACGAAAAAAAATTAAAACTATTGAGATTAGTAGGAAATATTGTATATTATTCGATTACAAAAGACTTTTCACATTTCAAATGTGTTTTGTCAATCTTTCTTAATTCAAACTAAAAACAGGAGAGTTCAGTATATGGCATAAGTATTTTGACGTCTTTTTGCATAGCTTATTTCAAAGACGTAAGAACTTTAAACTAAAGAAAAATGAATTCTACTTGTTTAAATTAATACATTACAGCTTTAGCATTTATAATTTTTGAGATTGGTTTGAAACAGAGTCCACCAAGTACTGGAGAAACTCTGTTGAAATCTTGTTCCACGCATTTTTTTATGTCTGCATTCGTTTTATCTCTCGTTTTTGCGAAGTCCGTGGATCTATTTCGCTTTATGTGACACTTAGTTTTTATGCAATTTTATATTACACTAAAATCTGGACCTTGGGGTGGCCAATTTAGAGCTTAAACACCAGCCACTGATATAGTCTTTGTGATCATCCTGCTCCACAGCACGCAAAGCTGATACTTTGGAGTGGAATAAAAGCCAATATGTAAGTTCGAAATAATCATGTTAAATAAAGCACAGCTATTCACATAGGAAAATTATCTATTCCCCGGTGTTTAACTGAAGCCAATATGAAGAAGACATACATTGCCAAATAAATAATTTTATTACTACCAAAATTCGTACATATTATGCACTTAGAACTCGGCAAAAAATATATCAGCGACCCTTTTTCGTTTTGGCGTAATATACTCCGCACTGATGAAAGTTGTTTTAAGTACCAAACATCACCAAACATTTTTTTTGCAAATTAAAATTAAAAAAAATTAAGCACATATGCACGAATGTTATCCATGGATGCGGTAGTGTTATGTTCTATAGAGCTATTTCATATAATGGATCAGAAGAATTGGTTCCCGTTGACGGTTCCACGACCTAACATCAATATTAAAGAATATTATATGAATGTGCGTTGCCCTCTGCCCATAGGTTTGTCGGAGGTGCATTTATTTTTCTGTATGTTAACGCTCCGTATCATAAAAGCGGGATAATCAAGAACTTTCTAATAGAGAATAGTATTAAAAATCTATTAATATGAAGATTTTTCTCTTTTGTGTACTACGGAACGTATAAAATATTTTGAATGTATGAACTATTTATTCTCACAAACATATATGTAACAGGTAAATTTTGCTCAATATTTTTAGTATACCTACTATCAAATATAAAAACGAATCATATTTCTTGCGTACACAGAAAAAAATAAGTTTCGTTTTTGATAACAAAAATCCCGGTATTCAATAATTTTTTTTTGAATTTCCTGTGATAAAGAATTCCGCTATATTGATAACAAAAATTGTAAAAAAATTATCCATTTTTGAATTAATAATCAAAATATTTAAATGAAGAAAACATGTTATCAATAATTATATAAATTTTCAATACACTATATTTGAAATTGAAGTCAGTTTTTTGTTAAAACTTTTGGGAATTTTGATAAAAAATTTATTTCATTCAATAAGAACTGTTCTTGAAGTTCTCGCAATTTTTAATTACATTTTATTTAAATCAATAAAAATATTATTGGAAATCGGAAAATTTTTAATAATTATATGATTTAGTTTGATAAAATTGGTATTAAAGTAATGAAATTTTATAATAGAAAAATTAATTGTATTGATAACATTGTTATTAAAAATATATAAAAAAACAATAAAGGTATTGCTCAAAACAATACAATTTTTCTGAAAAAAAGAAATATTCTATAAAAATACTTACTAAAATATGTATACTCAATGAAACCTATTTTCAACTCTTATATTTAATTTTTATTGAAATTAAAGGTATTTAGGTGGTGGTAACATGCATACATATGTATTTAATTTAATTTAATTCATGCAGTGTTAACGTACATATGTATGTATGTGCATATTTAAATAAAATACAGTTATGGTTATAAATTAAGCACGAAATATGTATGATTTTGAACAGTAACTGTGGCATTTATAAAAGATGTTTGATAAATGATTTTTAAATTTAATGATATAAAGCTTGAAAAGAATATAATAATTAATACATATTGAAGTATAATATGTTGTTCATATATGACAAAGTCAAAAAAGGTTTTTTATTTTAATTTTTTCGATAATAGTAATTTATGGTATGTATAGTTTTTGTTACGATACAACTACAGATTTTCAAAATACTCGTATTTGAAAAGGTTATATGTATATACTTATGTGTCCTTAAAATATAATTTTGTACCATAACGGTGGCATTCATAAAAAAGTTTTGATTTTTAAATTTAATGATAAAAGGGTTTAAAAAAATATGAAAATTAATACATGTTCAAGAATTTTACATAAATACAGGGTGAAAGAATAGTCTACACACAATTTTCCAAAAAGGCCATTTTTTTTAAATATGAAGTTGTTTCATAACAAATACTACATATATCGTATAAACCTTTTTAAAAAATATGGTTATTATTTCTGATATACATACGTATGTTATGGAAATACATTTAGTTTTTGTTGTGAAAAACTAAATATTTTCAAAAAACTAATTTTTGAAAAGGTTATGTACAGTTACTGTATGTTACAAAAACGATAATTTTTCATATAAAATTTATGTCATACTCTTTTACAAGGGTGTAATATATTTACTTCTATTGGAAAAATTTACGGTTGATTAAAATTTAAAATCTCTTGCAGAAATTTTAGTAAACTTTTTATCTGTCTTTATTTCATAAAAAAATATTTGCAAAAAATTAAAAAATACTTCTGATTCTATAGGGAATTGCAAATTAACAACAAAAAATGTTTTAAATAATATATCTACAGCTGTTAAGATTTTACACATTGGAAATCTTACACCGTCAAAATACACAAATATTTCTTTTACATCTGAAACGCTTCCAATAATCAACAGTCTTGGTTGAATATTGGACTTTTGAAATTTTAACAAATTTAGCTTCATTTCAAGTTCCTGTGGAGAACAAGCAATCACTGCAAAAGATTCCTGCGAGTCCTGGACCGAAAATTTCTTTCTTATTTTGGCACCATCATCGTTCATCAACACTTTTTGCTGCGGTGGAAATAAGTAGTGGAGATACCAAAGTATTCCAAAAGTTTTAGATTCTAAACAGAAAACCAAGAGAGTAATTTTTAGAAAAGAAATAAAAATAACATGTATGTATATTACCTTGAGAACACGATGAAAAATTTTTTAGCTGTTGGGAAACAAAAGCGCTGGTAATTTTTTTGGTCAGCAGCTGTAATATTTTGTCGTCATACGACACCCATCTAGGAATCATTTCCTTGGCATTTTTATATTTTAGGGTGAAGTCAATATCAATCTGAAAGTTATGATATGTATGTAAATATATAAAATATAGAAGCAGAGTTTTTTTAATTTAAGTTTTTACCAGTTGAAATCCAGAAGGTCTTGCATATTCAGGCCATTCATTTAAAATATCTAAACTTGATTTAGATTCCAGTATTTGTTTAAATCTATATTGCGAGCATTTTCTCCAATATATATCGAACTCATCAGCTGATATTCCTTTGCTTCTAAGATTTTCTGCTGCAAGTTTAGCCTCTGCATCGACAACTAAAACAATAATAAATAGCTAGTTGTAAGTTTTTGACCACATATAAAAATATCATTCGATTTATTTTTAAAAATACATACAAGCCCAAATATGTCAACTTCGTTCAAGAATCTTGCAATGAAGCATTTGTTGTCATAAAGGTAACCCCAAAATTTTGCCTCGGAATATAATACTAAATCGTTATTTCTTAGCTTTTCACGTATTTGTCTTTTAATTAACGGGCTATTGAGTATTTTTGTAAATATAACATCTTCGCTAAACTCTGCATTAATTAAAGAATTTGCAAACTTTATCTGATGTTTAATTGCAAATGACTTTGGCATGTTCCTTCTAGAAGATGTAACGTGGGAATATATTTTAAACTGTTTGTGTTTTGCTTCGTATTTGAAATTCCACAGATTTCGTAGAGGCCCAGATTTTTCCATTATCATGGGGTAATGGACTAGTAAATGAAATTTAGGCGCAAGATTTTTTTTAAATAAAACCTGGTAGTCTCTATTAATTATTTCAATTTTATTTCTAACTTTAAGGATTAAGTTACTTGAAATTTCGTAGCATAAAATATCTTCAATCAATTAAAAAAATGTTTTTAAAAATGTCCAGACTTCATCACTACGTGGTACATATTCTCCAAACAACAAAGAAAAATAATAACAGAATGACATCATTTGCTTAGCTGACAATTTTAGTTTGCCACTTTCAAGTTCCTTCTGTGTAAAATTAAGCTTTTCCGATCCTTTGTCGCCTTTAAAGTAAGAAAACGATTTTACTCTAGTGTTCAAAATATCAATACTAAAGTATTTAATTTTATTGATAAAATATGAAATAGACTGACAAATAATGTAATGACAAACACCCTCAAATATATCATGCATTACATCGACCGCATAGTTTTCCGTTACATGAAATGAAGGTATACCATTAAAAATTGATCTAGCAGCTATTCCTGTGTTGAAAAATGTATCATTTTCGATACCAAGTCTGTAATTTATTCTATTTCTAAGAAGTTCAGAATTTTCTTTGTTATTCTTTTGCGAATCTAGTTTATTCGTTAAACAAAATCTGCAGAAATGATTAGCTGAAAAGGATTTTGAAAAATTTAGGTTTGTATTTAAACCCAAGTTGTCGCCCAAAATAAGACCCAGTATGAAATAAACCCTTTCGGTACCATTTTTTGTTTTTATGTCGATACCATTAATTTCCATATCTTTTATCAATTCAACTAGCGCTTCGAATGAACTATTTCCATATTTTTTAACGTCTACGGAGTGCATGGAACACGCCAAAAATATTTCATTTAGTTTTGAAGACTTTTGAGGCAGACAGGGAAAATTATAATAAAAATTACAAATAGAATGTTTAGAGGACTTGGAACCTAAAGGATTATTTATACCAAAATCGTCATTATATAAAAAATATGGGATCAAAAGTCTTTTGGGATACAATAATCTTTTTTGTTTCCACAAAGCTGATTGAATAAAGTTGGTACGATTTGAACTTTTTTCAATAGATTCCATATGTTTTACAACTTTTTCTAAACATTCGTCTTTTTCAAATATTTTTTTAAATTGAAATCGTAAAGGCATTAATACAACTTTAGAATTTAAACTGTTTGGAATATTAAATGTTTGGGTATTTTCTATAAGTCCCGCTTTTGTAAGGCTTTTTTCTAACATATAGTCCGATTGAAAATCTTTAAATAAATTTTGCAGATCATTAATAACTATAGTCAATGTTTCTTTATCATATTTCATATTATCGAAACAATTTTCAATGAAACTTAAAATAGGAGAAATTAAACTGTCCTGCACTATTTTTTGTAGTTTTATAACGTCAGATCGTGTGTAGTTATTGTTAGAATGCAATTCAGTGACGAATTTACCAACAGAGCAATTTACATTTTGCAACAAATTATTATAATTAAAGGAAATATTTGGAATATGGATTTCAGTATTATTGTCATCTAAAGTTTTTGGCGTGGTACAAGATATACTACATGCTTCACTACTACTTATTTTGTTTGGTTCAATATCACTTATTTTAAAGTGTTTTAAAAGGTGCACTTTAAAATTATATTTTATTCCAAATTTTTGGGAGCAGCCTTTGAAAGTACATACATACACAGTACCTGGTGGATTGTAATGTATTTTTAAATGCTTTATATATGCATTAGGGCATTTAAATGTTTTATTGCATAGAAAACAATTTATACTCACCATTTTATTGTTTTATTAATAATAATTATTATTAAAAACAGCTTTTTATTATTTTACAAAAACTTTACACTTTGAAACTTTATAAATACTTCTTTACACTTTGGAACACTTAACACTTTTAAATCCACGACACAATGGCCCTATTCACAATATTTTGCAAATGGTCTTGCATCGTAGCATTTGGAAATTGGTATAGAATATTGATACTCACCACTTAACAATTGTTAGTGGTGATTATCAATATACTATACCATTTTGCAAATGCAACGATGCAAGACCATTTGCACAAGATTGTGAATTGGGCTAATACTTTCAACTTTTTGGACGCTACTTTTTGATTCTTTCAACATATTTTACCGTTAGAGGCAGAGATGGAAAGTTCAGTACTATTATATAGTGTGTGCAGCTAACTTTGATTTCTTATATGATAATAACTTCAAACTGCCAAAAATATGTTAAATGCACTTAAAAATGGATTTTGAAAAATAATAACAGAAAACAAACAGTTTGTGCAGTTAAATCAAAATGCAGCTATGATTAATTTTTTGTATGAAAATAGCCTAAAAGTGTGCGATAACTTATAGACAAGTTCATTGCACCCATAACTTTTATTGGCTGTCATTTCAAGCAAATTTTACGTAACTTCTCAAAAAAAAGTTTTTGACAAAACAGCACAATTTTAGCGCTTTATTTAAAAAAGAGCCAAAAAGTAAAAATGTGACTTTACTTGTAAAGGGCCAAAGAGACTACGCCAGCGGCTTGCCAAACATATTTTTTTCATGTGCACACAGACTTAGAGTTATCAAATATTCGACATACACAAAAAATCGGGTTTCGAATAATTCGAAAAAGCGAAATAATTGAACACAAAGTTTTGTAGTAGTTTTTTTTATAAAAACCCGTGAAGCCTTTGTAAATAAGAGGTGAAAGTTAAATTTTTCTTAAGCGCTGTATTCACGGTCAAAATGCATGACACAAGCATTGTGTATATATGCATGAATCTGTCAACATACACGTCCATGCATCACACTAGGTATGGAATTTTTGATAAGATAAACTCAAATCATTATATTATCAAGAAAATGTCAAACTACATATGAAAATGTTTATAAATAAAAAATATTATTGAAACAAATATAATCGATTTTGTCGAATAATTCGAGGTAAAAAACCCGGTTTCTCGAATAACTCGAAACCCGCGCTTATTAAAAAAACCGGTTTTAAAAACCCGGAAAATTGGAGAAAAACCGGGTTTTCGAATAATTCGAAAACCGGTTTGAGAACTCTACACAGACTACACAAAACTAGCTCGTACAAACATAGATTTTTCACTTTGATCACCTCGATGACCTCAGTTTATGGAAATTTTGTTGTAAATGAACAAATTTCACAATAGACTACACAAGCAGATTGCCAAAAATACAATATGGCAGTCCAAATATTTAAATTTTTAGATTTTTCCGAAAGCCGCATGCCAAACACGAAAACATAGATTACACAACAAGCTTGTACAAACGTAAATTTTTGCCATGTTTGGCAAGCCGCTTGCGTAGTTGATTTGGCCCTTAAAGCCTGATACTGTGTTTAAATTTTTGAAAAATGTTGGGCACAATTCATGGCAATTTTTTTATATGGATTTTGACATCATTGCTCATGAAATTATGAACATAGTACCATGCTTAAGTCGAACTGTAGTACTATTTCAAAGCCTTAATTTTCCATCTCTGATTGGAGGCTAAACAGCAAACATGATAAAACAAGTATACAGGTGGCAGCATAACGTCAGCGGATTATTTTTTGCTCTGGTAGTTTTGTACATCAGCTACGTCAAACACGTGTAATTTTTTTGACAATCGGTATGTAGTGTTTATGGCATTTGTTTCTCTTATAACACCATGGGAGCAAATGACCGCAAACTTCAATATAAAGAAATAGAAAAGGCAATTTTCTTCGTTTCATGATTCTTAAAATAGGTATGTGCGCGTGAGGGAATTCTAACTCACGATCACGCAGGTTCACAAAGGCAATACAAATGGAGTTGAATTTATGTCCTTATCTCCATGGAAATAAACATTTTTATACATTAGACCTACGGAAATAACACCCACGGACATTATTTCTATCGGCATTATGCCCATAGACATTATGTTAATTTTTATATGGAAATAATTATTTCCGTTGACCATATTGCCTGCCACTAAAACTACATTTTCCGTGGGAAAAAATCGTTGGCACCTTTAGTAGCGTGTTAAGTTCATTTCCTATTCAATAATAATATTGGGATCATTAGGGCAGTTAACATAGTGTACGCACTTAAGGCTATTTCCGAGGGCCTGACACTTTTCACGTAGTTGATGATTTGCGTTAAAAAAATATTTTCATGCGGTACAAACGGGTCTAATATATAAGTTTTTGTTTTGTGTGGAAGCCCCCTTAAGGAGTAGTGAAAAGCGGTAGGTATGCTCAGAAAAAAAAGTATTAATACAAAAAATACAAAATTTCATTAGCAAAATCGTGTACGTCATTATATTTTTAAATCATGTTTACGCACATGTAATTATTTATCACGCGGCACTCATGCGTGGCACAAAAAAATCAACATTTGCACATCCCTATCAATAACTTTTTTTTGCATCCAAACGAACAGGCATACATACATATTGTTAAACGGTATTTTCTTTTAGGTAGAACATTTTTTTTCACAATTGCTCTTATTGTTATGCACAAGATTCTTATTATTATGAAGGCAACTCAATTAGCGTATGAATGAGTATATTTATACATATACATACATCCATACATATGTAGTATACATGAAAAGAAATAATAGGCATGGGAAGAAATACAATGAATTATTTAATTTAACGGTTCTATTTATTAAAGATATGCAATATTTTAATAACTTTTTTGTCAAACACTTTTTAGTGTGTGATACTTTAAAATGTGAGATATTGATAAATATTGTATCAAGTAAATAACAAATGTTATTGAAATTAATATTTTTTTCAACAACATAATTTTATTGAACATAATTCTTGTCTATTTTTTTCTGTGTAGTCGGTAGTGTACGAAAAATAATAAAACACAAATTTTTAAACCCTGGTAATATGTACACGAGGTGGCCAAGTAACACCCCGTCTTCACGGGACATAATTTTGTTCTAACATTTGTCAAACTTCATACATAAAAACATCAGAAAAATGTTAGTGCTATTTTTTCATATCGACTTTGACTTTTGTCAAGACAAATCAATGGCTCGTGAAGACGCTATCTATGTAAGGGCTGCAAATAATACAATTAAGAAAACTTGATAATGCTTTGTCAAAAACTTCACGTTTTTGATGTACGGTATACGCATAAGTACCAGTTCAAATATAATCAGCTGCCGCTTGTTGACTTATTACACAAAGAGCATTCTCGTATTCATTTGCATATAGTAGGGGATCCCTAGAGCAGATTTTTAGATTTACTCAAGTGCGTCATAAAACCAGAGCACAGTGTTCGACTCTTTCTGATTGCTGCGTAAGTTAATGAATTAAAAAAACACAAATGTGCAATAACTGAACTTAAAAAAAATTCCCACGATAGCCTAGATGTGTGCTAGTCTGTTAGCCAGGGGCTACCGTGTTCGAATCTGATTGACTGCAGCCGTAAGTTAAAATATTAAAAATATAAATATTTCATTTATATTAAAATAAATTAATTAAAAAAGAATATTAACAATATTGAAAAATTAATTTTTCATCCCATTTTGCGGTATCGACATTTCTTCAAAAATGAATAAATTTGATATTGCTAAAGATTCGCTATTGATTCGTTAGCGAAACATCTTTCTCTTTCGAAATTAGATAGCCGTTCTCGAGTGTTTCGTCCGAGAAATGTTTACGCAACATTCGAATGCGATATTATTTTAGAATTTTTTGGTTTGCTGGGTATTTATATCTGACGTGCTCGAGTATTTCAATCAGGTACATATGTGATGGAAATCGATTTTAAAAATTAAGCAATTTTAAAGCACATTTTTATACACATTTCATCCAATTTTTATCATTTTTGTGATAAAGTTCTTTTACGCAGTTGCGTAAAAATGACCAATCTGCATTTTTTTAATGAGGGCCAATCTGTTTTTGTTTACATTGCTACGACAAATCAAAAAGCTCAAAAACAGCCTCCTGCCAACGAAAACAGTGGTTTCAATTTTGATCGAGTTGAGGCTTCAATAGAAAATTTAATACAAACCGTAAATTTTTTTACAACCAACATGACCTGCATGATGCAGGAAGTGTTGAAAATGCAGTCTACATTATTGCAGGCTGCATTAAACAAACCATTAACTTAAAAATCTGTTTCTGGAACGCAAACGGCTTCCGCCAACATAAAAACGAACTAGAATACTTCATGATGGATAAACAAATTGATGTTATGCTTATCTCTGAGACGCACTTGACTGCTAGAAGTTTTTTAAAATCAACGGATATACTCTCTACGACACAAAGGACCCCCAAGGAAGAGCTTGTGGTGGCTCGGGTATACCAATAAAATCGCGATTAAAACACTACTTAATGAGTGATCATTGTGAAGACTATCTTCAAGCAACTAACATCTGCATTGAAGGTTTTCATCAAAACCTGGTGATTTCATCAATTTACTCTCCTCCCAGGTACTCTATTACAGAAAATCAATATAGTAGATTTTTTAATTCACTAGGCCCACGCTTTTTGGCCGCCGGTGGTTACAACGCTAAGCACACGTTCTGGGGATCTCGCCTCATCACGCCAAAGAGTCGCGTTTTGTTTGACACAATTTCAGAAATGCGGTTAAATGTTATATCAATGGGGCAGCCAACTTACTGGCCAACAGATCGCCGAAAAATACCTGATGTTATTGATTTTGGAGTAGTAAAGGGTGTGCCCAGCGAAATGATCCAAGTTGAAGCATCTTTAGATTTGTCTTCAGATCACTCACCAACTATTGTCACTATATATCCACATACAACATATTCACCCTCTTGTGATTTAACGATGACAACCACACGTATAAATTGGTTGAAATACAAAAAATATTTGAGTGCTCATTGCCCAGAAAACATTCCATTAAAAACGCCTGCTGACATAGATGACTCTATTAGAATGTTTGAGGCAAACCTTAAGCAAGCTGCTCTAAATGCTACTACTACAAATCTTCAGGTGAGATATACTAAAATTTTTTCAGCAGATGTAGAACGGCTTTTATCCGACAAAAGGAGAGTTCGTAGAGAATGGCAACGCTACAGATCCCCTCAGCTAAAATCTAGGCTGAAGGAATGTACTAAACAGCTGAAAACTCTACTAGAATATTAAAAACCCGCTTCTCTTCAAAACTTTCTAAATGGGCTCGACGCAACACCTCAAATAGCCTATTCGCTATGGAGAGCAGCCCGAGGCCTCAAAAGACCAGTGATATATAAGCCTCCATTGCGAGCTTCGAATGGAGACTGGGCAAGAACTGACGCTGAAAAAGGTACTCTGTTTGTAAACCACTTGCAGAAAGTATTTACTCCAAATACGTCCGATACTATAGCTGAGCTGCCACCAGTCCTCGCTATACCAGATGTTACCTTGAGGTTCAATATTTGTGAGATTGAACACTGTATTGCATGCTTAAATTCGAAAAAAGGCTCCAGGCGCTGATAAAATAAGCAATAAAATGATCTTAGAGCTACCCTATACTGCAAAAGGATAATTCTATTTATTTTTAACAGTCTTTTGCGCCTCAAATGCTATCCCACAGAATGGAAGGTTTCGCTGATAAGCATGATACCTAAGCTAGGCAAAGATCAGGCGAAGGTGGAATTATATAGGCCTATAAGCCTATTATCTAACATGTCAAAACTATTTGAAAAGCTACTTATGTGTAAGCTGACACCCATACTCAATCGTACTGGATGCATTCCAGACCACCAATTCGGTTTTAGGAGACAACATAGTACGATTGAACAAACACATAGAATCGTGAACGTGGTTAAAAAAAACTTCGAAGAAAAGAAATATTGTTCTGCGCTCTTCATCGATGTTTCTCAGGCATTTGATAAAGTATGGCACGCAGGTTTAATATATAAACTAAAGCAAAACCTACCCGAAAACATCCTTAAACTTTTAGAAAGCTACTTAACTGAGCGAAAATTTGTTGTTAAAGAAGGTAATTTTCAAAGCCCTCCGCAACCCATTGAAGTCGAAGTTCCTCAAGGCAGCATCCTCGGTCCTGTATTATATCTGATATATGCCTCTGACTTGCCGGTAAGCAGTAACATACACATATCAACATTCGCTGATGATACAGCTTTTCTAAGTGTTCACAAAAGCCATCAAGAAGCCACCCGCAATTTGCTAGATTATATACCCCAGTTGGAACAATGGCTAAAACAATGGCGGATAAAAATTAACGAACAAAAATGTCTACACATTACTTTTACATTGTGCAAAGAAACCTGCCCACCTATACAAATAAATAACCAAACTATACCTCAACACACTGAAGTAAAATATCTCGGTGTTCATCTTGATCGTCGTCTAACATGGAAGTCACACATAAATGCAAAGGTGACCCAAATGAAATTAAAAGCAGCTCAAATGAATTGGCTCATTGGAAGGAACTCTACTCTAAGCCTCGATTGTAAACTTCTTCTATACAACTCCATTCTAAAACCAATATGGTCCTACGGAATCCAGTTATGGGGCACTGCCTCGGCATCAAATGTAGAAAAAATTCAAAGGCAACAAAATAAAATACTCTGTACGATTACAGCACCCCCATGGTATGTCAGAAGCAAGCGAATTCATAAAGACCCAGATGTGCCGCCGGTTAAGACAGTGTTTTCTAAACACGTGACAAGCTACATAAAAAGACTTGAGTTGCACCCAAATCCCCTAGCCCGAAACATCATTAACTTTAGAGGCCACACTCGACTGAGAAGGAGGGACACTCTTGCTCTCAGCCGAACACGAGAGACGTAAACAACCAACCGCTGAAACAAATATTTTTGTCTGGCACTGGCTGGACTTAAAAATTAAAATTTTAGAGTTAAGATTTGATTACTTATTGTTAGTTCAATTTTATTGAAGATACAATAAATAAATACATATAACTGAAAAAAAATCAAAATGGCCAATCTGATTGGGCCTATCTGCAACGAGCTGGCTTACAAGGGCTAATCTGCATAACTAACTATTTTAAAAATTATATATCGTGGTATTTTTAAAGGGGTTTGGCTTTCATACACTGGACCAAAATACATTAAGCTTTTGAAACCACATTTTCCAATATTAAACATAAAAATAAATTATTTCTCAATGTAGTTTGCATGTTTACTTAAATGAAAATTTAAAATAGTGATTAGATTATTAGTGAAAATGGTCAGAATATTTATATATTTATGCTCAGCTCGAAAATGCGTTATACTCTGCTACCTTTTATTATTTAAGAGATATTTGAATGCAAAAATTTATTTTGCACATTTAGCTAAAATGTTCTCGCGCGTTTAGAATATAATTGTTTTAGTGTATTATCCTTATTTTTCCAAAGCTAAAGTATATAAAAACTTTTAAGAAAGTTACAACAGTTTTAAAGATTTCCACATGCGATACGTTTAGTTTTAGCCCACTGTAGAGTCGTCAGTACATGTTCTGCAAATTTTCGCAAACTATATTGTGCAAGTGTATCCCCTTATTTATTGATATGCCAAATTTCAAACAGTAGTTTAGCTGCTATTCGTTTTTAACCATTTATTTTGTGAGCAGCTCCAAAATGCACTGGGAATGTGTTGCATGTATAATTTTACATTGAAATTTTATTTTAAAAAATTTTAACTTTGCTAATTCTCAATCGATTTTTATAATTAAGACTTATTGTAATCGCTAAAAAATACGCTTTGTATGAAAATATAAAAAATGGTAGGTTTTCAAGCAAATTGTTGCAAAAAATACAAAAAATTTAAAAAAAATTGGAATAAAATAAAAAATTAATTTTTCTTTTGACGATATTTCCATGAAATATAAATAAACAAAAAATCTTTTAAATATACGCGGAAAGCTTAAGTCCTCCTCTATTCGACACAGTTTAAAAATTGAAAATCGACGCAGAAACAACGCAGTAACAAATTTTTTGTCCGTGAAGTCCCAAAAAATCGTTTTTTATCGATAACTTCCGATTTTAATTGCTTATTGCAATTTTTTAAAATGGCAAAATAATCTACTTAACTGCCCCTACAACCCTCACTAAGTCGTTTTTCATATTTGTGTAAAAATATGTTCATATTTGTGTAAAAATATGGAAGCATATAGGGCCAAATTGCCAGATTGGCCCTTTTAATTTTTAATTACTAGAACTATTGCTAAGTAAAAAGGGTCAAACTGCACTATTTTGGCCTTTTCATCATTTTTCTTATAAATAAGAACGTTTAGATGATAATGGAGGTATTGAAATAGGTAGACCACTAAATTTCTCGAAGATCCCGACCAATTATATGGTCGTAAACGTTATTTGCTTGCCTTATGGTCTATGTAAATCTTAGAAACATTATTTTAAACTGCAGATTGGCCCTTTTTATGCAACTGCGTCGATATTTGTGGCAAAGTCCTTTTTAAGAAAGAAGCGTTATTAAAAAACGCATTTTAAAATGGCTTCGCTTTCGAAATCGATTTCCATCACATACCTGAATGTGACTGGTTTTTTACATTTTTGAAAGCCCGTACACGCTCTCTCCACCAATACATCACAAGCTTTTTTTAGTATTAGCATCTAATCTTCACATTTCGTAAGGTCCCACGACGCTCGAGTAAATCCACATTTAGCACCGTGGGCTCCTCTTCATTGTTGTGAGTTCACATTAAACAACCAACATTTTAATGAATGCGATGCAAACACATGAAAGTTAGCAGTCAGCATTGTCAACTTTTAAATTTCAAAAACCACCGAAACCAGAAAATATATGTAATTTTTGAAAAAAACACTAAATTTAAAATTTTCATTTTATAAAAAATTATACATACAGTAATTTCCGCTTAATTGATTTTCTAAATATGTACGGTTTTTGATTCAATTAAACGGAAAATCTTTTACCCGATACACTGTTAATTGATTTACCAACGCAATTAAAAGAAACCCGTTTAATTAATCAACGGCATCAATAAAGCGAAGCACCTAAAAGCGAAGAGCATAAAAGCGTACTTTGATTACAATTACGATATGCCAAAATTTATAAAATTATGAGTTTTTTTTTTTGAGATTTTAATAGTTATTGGATTTTTTCGATATCGCTGTTGTATAACGTATTTTGGCATAAAATTGTTGTATAGTTTAAGCATTGTGAGTTTGAATTTTGAATTTACTAATTAACTATGGTATTTTAATGTTGAATATGTATGAAGTATATCCATGTATCATATAAATACTAACCGCATAAAATGTATAATTATACATTTTTGAATTCTGCTAGTTACATTATTTACTTAACTGCTTTTATAAATTACTTTATCTATACATATACTTTCTATTACAACCTTGTAACAAAAACCCAGTATTTTAGAATTATCATTACATACTTATTTATAACATTTTCCTTCACTTCCTTTTGGATATATGCATAACGTGGGGTCGTAGGCTTCTTGGTTTTGCGATCAAGTAACTAACGCTCTCTTACTCATCGTCATCCAAGGAAGGAAGATCTCGTCACCCAGTGTATTTTAATAAAGCATGTAAGATACAAACATATTGAATAGAAATCATCCCCGTATTTCATTTTGTAACAAACCTGAGTGTTGGAGTGAGTTAAAATCCCCTATTTCAATTAACCTTCTGACAGCCTCGCCAGATTATCCGAACAATTCCCCAAACGTATGTAAGTACAAATCGTATTGCCCACTAATGGAAATTAAAGTTATAAACCTCCCATAACTTGCCACATGGTCCTTCGATACATCTTTTTTGAACCAGGAACATTATATAATGATCTTTCGAAGATTGATTTCTACATTTTTTCTATATAATTTAAGAATCCTAATGTACTTAATATTTCACGTTTAGCTGTATAGCAACCCTGTTTTCCGTGCATATGCAGTCTTAAATACACTGCTTGCTTTAATTCAACGAAAGGGAAAAAAGCAAAAGAAAAAGTGAAAGAAACATACTTAACTTAATCACATGTAACGTGGCAAGGTTATATCAAAAATTTGTTTTAAAAGAAAAAAGTAAAAAAATTTTCAAGCCAGACAATTTAAAAAATTTGTTGATCGAAAAATTTTGTATGAAAATTAAAGTGTAACAGGCACGCAAATTAAAAGCTAACGAGAAAATTGGCTAGACAAGCACAGTAAAAGCAACATATCTATTAAGCAGACTTAAACAAGGCATAATTAAACGTATGTAAGTGATTCTATGTTTTATTAACATTAATTGCATATGTATACAGAATCAGTCACAAAAAAGAATAATCTGCAAACTTTTTTACAAACTCCTGCTAGGAGAAAATAACGCTACATACATAAAAATACATGTCTCATTCTGCACAAAATTGTATGTCCAATGGTTCCTACTTAGTATATGAAGTGTTGATCGTCGGTATTTGATATCTAGGTACATACATATGTACATATATGTAGGTACATATTCATGCATAGTTTTCGGTACTCCGAGTTTGAAGTATGAGTTGTTTGTCCTAAACTGCTGAGGATCGCTCCGACGCAAATTATTGTTGTTCGTTGCTTTTTCAATTTGAGGGATTTTAGGAATTGTATAACATCAAAATATTATTTGATGACAAATATATGTATGTACGTATGTAGCTACATACATAATATGCACAGCATTATTACAGTATTGCAGAAAACAACAACAACAACAACCTATACATTAAATTACAGAGGCGCCCATCTATAGAATTCTAAATTGCTTTAATTTTCGTTACCTCTGGGAACAACAATAAAGTTATTATCGAAATATAATTAAGCATTTTCATAACTTCATTAATAATAAAAGAGTGGTATTACAATTGTTTTATCTGATCATTGATATTACCTTTGGAAAAAAGGCATTGCCACATAATCTTCAAAAACATTAAATTGTAAACAAGCATACATGCTGAGATACATACATATCTATACGTATGCAAGATAGTCCCAGCGAGCCTTTGAGCTTCAATATTTATGAAACGTAATTAATTACCAAAGCTTATTGTATTCGTAATTCCGTACGCAAAAACTACTTTATATGTGCAGATATAGTACATTAAAGTAAGGAAAAGCAGTTTTAAGTTCCTGTTTTCTTAAAGTATCCGTCAATCCCGTTTTACGCAAATGAAATTCTATTTCACCGGACACGTAGAAATTTAGTTTTTATTTTTAACTGGGAAAAGGCTTAAGAGCGATGGAAGATTTTACGTTTGACTCTGACGATTAATAATATTTTGTTCTGAATTCGATAGCATACCTAGCGATGAACTAACCGATACATTTCTTGATGTCAACTTGAGCGATCTCAGTGAGGGATGGGGCAAACTTCAAAAGTCATATAGGGCAGTTTGTACAAGTAGAGAAGATAAACTCGATAAAGATTCTCTAGAGTCTGTTAAGGGAAAGTTTAGTGCTTGTACAAAAGCTTTTCATAAATGCAAAACAAAAATTATAGACACAAAAGCTCTCTTATAGTTCCACAGAATACGTCACAATTTGAAGTTTCTCAAACGCTAGGTCTTTCTGATAGTACTATCGGATTTATTAAAGTGCCACCTTGCGATACTGAGATTTTTTATAGTGGATGCGAAGAGTGGCCGTCTTTCAGGGATCTCTTCACTGCTGTATATGTGGATCACCCAAAATTATCCTCAATTCAAAAATTATATCATTTGCGATTGAAAGTCCGTGGTACAGCAGGCCAAATAGTTGAGAAATATAAGTTAACTGGTGAAAATTTATTGCTCGCTTGGGAGGCTCTACAAGAATAATATGAGAATAAACGGGTTCTATTAGACAACCAAATACAAATTAGAATGAGTCCGATTGATTCTGAGAACGAAGAATCACTGCAGAATGTCCAGTCTACTATTAATGACGTGTAAGCAGCCGTGCGGGGGCTGAACATATCTACTGACGGTTAGGACCCATTCTTAGTGAATATTTGTGCAAACATTCTCCCACATGAAACCCTTTCCTTATGGAAACAATCCCTAAAATCCCATAGGGAACCTTCAAAATGGGAACAATTTGATGCATTTCTGTCCGATAGGTATGAGGTTGTAGAACGCCTGAATAGTAGTAAGAAACTTAGATCTGCTAGTCAACGAAAATCTAAACCGGAGGTTAATACTTTTAAAACGGATGCTATCACGCAATTTCCGTGTAATATTTGTAAGTCACTACACTCTCTTAAAAATTGTCCCAATTTTAAAGGTCTTGATGTTCAAGCTAGATTCGACTTTGTATCACAAAATTCAGTTTGTCCCAATTGTCTTTCATATACTCATCTTAGGAAAGACTGCCAAAGCAAATTTACTTGTTCTAAGTGCAAGAAAAATCACCACACCCTCTTACATTTCACAAAACAAACCGCCTCCTTCGAACAAACCAGTTCTAACAAAACAACTCAAGAGTTAGATGAGTCTCCTAGTATATTCGTACAAGCTTGAGAAAAGAATCATTTGCAAATTGGTACTCATTTTTCTTCAGAGTTAAGCAATACGTCTGCTGGGAAGACCCTTCTTTCCACCGCCGTGGTGCAAATTGAGTTCGGTGGAAAAATTTTTAACGCTCGAGCATTTCTTGATCAAGGCTCTGAAAAAACTTTTATATCGAAAAGGCTTCAACAGCAAATAATGCTCCCAACTGAGAAAAGAAACTTTCAAATTCGTGGCATAGGTGGACATGTTATATGCAATTCCAAATATCTCTGCCAAATAAAATTGGTGTTGGAAAAACGCAATCGTGGTACTAAAAATTACCCGACTTCTACCAAGTTTTTCCGTTTCACAATCGGATTTTGATTTTGAGGAAATTCATGATTTGGACAGCGGATCCAAAATTTTTCTCACCCGGCCAGGTAGACCTACTAATTGGAAGCAATATTTTACCAAATATTCTACTAGAAGGTACTAAATATGTCGCTAATTCCCTCATAGCACAGTCCATCATTTTCGGCTGGATTTTAAGTGGACCTATTGAAACCAAATCTTTTGCTACGATGTCCATGGAGGGCGCTGAGGATGATTTAGGAAAACAGCTAAAAATATTTTGGGAACAGGAAGAAGTGCCAACTAAACGTCCTATTTCCCAAGAAAAGCTGTATAGCAAAACTACTACACGAAATTCTGAGGGACGATACATTATTAAGCTCCCTTTTAAACAGGGGTTTCCCCAACAGTTACCTCTTGGTGATTCCAGATCGGTAGCCAGGGCTGTGTACTTTCGACTAAAGCATTTTTTCAAAAACAGCCCTGAATTATCGGCGTCTTATCACAAAGTCTTACAAGAATATCTTCATCTTGGGCATATCAATAATATCGAAAGAAATTCACTCTAACGGTTCATTTGGTTCATGATATTCTACATGTAGGTCCCACCCTTCAAGCCGACCTCATGACCCTTATTTTAAATTGGTGACTCTACCGGTTTGTTTTTAATGGCGACATTGAGAAAATGTATCGCCAAATTTTGGTTCAAGACGAAGATCTCCCATTTCAACGCATATTATTCGCCCGAATCCTCAAGAGACCAATCAACACTACGTCCTAAAAACAGTTACGTTTGGTGTAAACTGTGCACCGTACCTAGCGATCAGGACGCTACAACAATTAGCTAATGACTATCACGATACATTCCCGCAAGCTTCTCACATTTTGAAAAGGGAGACCTACGTTGATGATGTACTGTCGGGAGCCCACGACATTCCATCAGCAATCAATTCGTTAGCTCAGGCTATTACAGTTTTGCATTCGGCTGGACTATCGCTGCGCAAAATCACCTCAAATGTTTCAAATATTTTAGAGCCAGTACATGGAGAAAACCTCTTAGATTCAAAGTTCCTAAAATTACCTAACTCAAGTATAACCAAAACATTAGGAATTCAATGGAACGCGTTATCTGACAGTTTTTCCTATATTGTAGAGCCCGTAAATATTTCAAGTTCAGTGACAAAACGACAAATTCTCTCCATAGTCTCAAAACTTTCTGATCCAGCGGGATGGATTTCACCAATTATTATTGTTGTACATGATTATAAACATAAACTGCAAAACATCATTTCTGGTATTATTACAACTTAAGTACAACGGTAACATCAACAGCTGATATTGTGAAACCATGTAAACTAGCTATAAAAACATAATTAATAAATATCCATTCTGGAATTTGCTTTCATCTAAACTGGTCGTTTTCTTCTGCTCGTCTGTGCCTTGTTTTACCGATACATTACATTGGCGACGAGGACAAATGAGAAAAGAAAAAAAGATAAAAAGTGGACTAAAAAAACAATAAAAAGTGTACATACACGTGTTTAAAAAAAAAAAAAAATTTTTAAATACATCATATAAAACCAACAAAAATCTTAATAAGATACAATCAAAATGGTGCAGGACGAAAGCACATTAGCAGCTACAACAAACATCTTCCATATGACGCTGCAAGAATTCAATCCGTCCAAAGAGTCATGGATTCTTTGGAAAGACAAGTTTGTTGTACATATATCAGAACTTAACATTACGGATGACAGCGCCAAGCGATCAGCTTTATTAAAGTCAATCGTCAAATATCCACTGCCACGTATTGATGAGATTTTCGCTTTTTTAGAAGGTGACCAATTATTTACGAAGTTGGATATGTCAAATGCTTACAATCAGCTTGTCTTAGATTCGAATTCTCAAATATTGTGTACATGGAGCACTCATATTGGGACTCTCAAGGTAAACGCTTGCCTTGCGGCATGAAAACTGCAGCAAGCATTTTTCAAAGAACAATGGAAAACTTGTTACGTGAAATTCCACACGTAGTTGTCTATCAAGACGATATAACTATAACTGCTAAAAACTTCAAAGATCTCATCACAACTCTTAAATTTGTGTTATCGAAATTGAGCTCTGTAGGGATAACATTAAACGTAAATAAATGTGTTTTCTTTCAACCCAAAATCACATATTTAGGGTTTGCAATTGACAAAAATGGTCTTAGTAAGACAACAGAACGTATATCTTGCATTATTGATGCACCTACTCCGCGTAACACGTCAGAAGTTAAGGCATTCGCTGGAATGGTAAATTACTATTCAAAATTCATTCCAAATTTTGCGCACAAAATGACACCATTGTACAATATTTTACAAAAAAACAAGAAATTCGCATGGTCGAATGAATGCCAAAGGGCATACGATCAAATCAAAGCTGATGCAACTTCTAACCAAGTGTTGGTAAATTTTAACCCTAAATTACCGATCGTCTTGACAACGGATGCAAGTGACACAGCCGTAGCCGGCGTACTTGCGCACCAATGCGCTAACGACTCCCTCAAACCGATTGCATTCGTTTCGCGAACACTATCCAAGTCTGAGCAAAATTATGCTCCTATTGAAAAAGAAGGTCTTGCTATAGTTTCTTGTGTGATTAAATTACGGCAATATTTATTGGGCAACAGTTTCACAATACTCACTGATCGCAAGCCACTTCTTTCATTATTTGCCCAAGCGAAAGCATTACCTGTAATGGCAGCAGCCAAAGTACAGAGATGGGCTGTAATTCTGTCTGGTTTTCAATACAAAATTGAGTATATCCAGGGTACAAGAAACCCAGCTGATGGTTTATCCAGAATTCCACAATGTAATGTCACGGTTGAGTCGAAAGAACATACATACATCAATTTTATTGATAACGAAAGTAATTTACTTTTAAATTATAAAAATATAGCCTTGGAGACTAAGCGTGATCCAATATTGTCGAAAGTTGTTGAAGCTATCAACACAAATGTTCTTCAATATTTAAAAAAAAGGAGTTTGAACCGCACAGAAATAAATGCAATGAATTAACAATTGAATCAGACTGTCTTATGTGGGGTTACAGAATAATTATACCTCCAAAATTTAGATCGGATGTACTAAATCAATTTCATATTTCGCATTTAGGAATTGTCAAAACGAAGTCTTTAGCCAGATCGTATATATGGTGGCCTGGACTCGACAATGACATAGAAAAGCTTGTGAACTCTTGCGCACCTTGCCAAGAAATGCAAGATAGTCCTGAAAAGAGTAGTCTTATTCCATGGAACGTTGCGGACTCAGTATGGAGTCGCATACATGCAGATTTCGCAGGTCCGATAAATAATTATTACCTTTTTATTTTTAATGACTCCTATTCGAAATGGTCTGAGGTATTCATCACAAAAAACATAACGAGGAATTTCGTCATTTCTAAGTTCAGGGACTTGTTCTCCAGATATGGCCTAGTTGGCACCCTTGTAACAGACAATGGTCGTCAATTCATTTCAGAAAATTTCAAGTTTTTTTTAAGAACAAATGGCGTTAAGCATATTCTTACCTCACCAGGACACCCTGCAACAAACGGACAAGCCGAGACCTCCTGCTAGGAGAAAATAACGCTACATACATAAAAATACATGTCTCATTCTGCACAAAATTGTATGTCCAATGGTTCCTACTTAGTATATGAAGTGTTGATCGTCGGTATTTGATATCTAGGTACATACATATGTACATATATGTAGGTACATATTCATGCATAGTTTTCGGTACTCCGAGTTTGAAGTATGAGTTGTTTGTCCTAAACTGCTGAGGATCGCTCCGACGCAAATTATTGTTGTTCGTTGCTTTTTCAATTTGAGGGATTTTAGGAATTGTATAACATCAAAATATTATTTGATGACAAATATATGTATGTACGTATGTAGCTACATACATAATATGCACAGCATTATTACAGTATTGCAGAAAACAACAACAACAACAACCTATACATTAAATTACAGAGGCGCCCATCTATAGAATTCTAAATTGCTTTAATTTTAGTTACCTCTGGGAACAAGAATAAAGTTATTATCGAAATATAATTAAGCATTTTCATAACTTCATTAATAATAAAAGAGTGGTATTACAATTGTTTTATCTGATCATTGATATTACCTTTGGAAAAAAGGCATTGCCACATAATCTTCAAAAACATTAAATTGTAAACAAGCATACATACTGAGATACATACATATCTATACGTATGCAAGATAGTCCCAGCGAGCCTTTGAGCTTCAATATTTATGAAACGTAATTAATTACCAAAGCTTATTGTATTCGTAATTCCGTACGCAAAAACTACTTTATATGTGCAGATATAGTACATTAAAGTAAGGAAAAGCAGTTTTAAGTTCCTGTTTTCTTAAAGTATCCGTCAATCCCGTTTTACGCAAATGAAATTCTATTTCACCGGACACGTAGAAATTTAGTTTTTATTTTTAACTGGGAAAAGGCTTAAGAGCGATGGAAGATTTTACGTTTGACTCTGACGATTAATAATATTTTGTTCTGAATTCGATAGCATACCTAGCGATGAACTAACCGATACATTTCTTGATGTCAACTTGAGCGATCTCAGTGAGGGATGGGGCAAACTTCAAAAGTCATATAGGGCAGTTTGTACAAGTAGAGAAGATAAACTCGATAAAGATTCTCTAGAGTCTGTTAAGGGAAAGTTTAGTGCTTGTACAAAAGCTTTTCATAAATGCAAAACAAAAATTATAGACACAAAAGCTCTCTTATAGTTCCACAGAATACGTCACAATTTGAAGTTTCTCAAACGCTAGGTCTTTCTGATAGTACTATCGGATTTATTAAAGTGCCACCTTGCGATACTGAGATTTTTTATAGTGGATGCGAAGAGTGGCCGTCTTTCAGGGATCTCTTCACTGCTGTGGATCACCCAAAATTATCCTCAATTCAAAAATTATATCATTTGCGATTGAAAGTCCGTGGTACAGCAGGCCAAATAGTTGAGAAATATAAGTTAACTGGTGAAAATTTATTGCTCGCTTGGGAGGCTCTACAAGAATAATATGAGAATAAACGGGTTCTATTAGACAACCAAATACAAATTAGAATGAGTCCGATTGATTCTGAGAACGAAGAATCACTGCAGAATGTCCAGTCTACTATTAATGACGTGTAAGCAGCCGTGCGGGGGCTGAACATATCTACTGACGGTTAGGACCCATTCTTAGTGAATATTTGTGCAAACATTCTCCCACATGAAACCCTTTCCTTATGGAAACAATCCCTAAAATCCCATAGGGAACCTTCAAAATGGGAACAATTTGATGCATTTCTGTCCGATAGGTATGAGGTTGTAGAACGCCTGAATAGTAGTAAGAAACTTAGATCTGCTAGTCAACGAAAATCTAAACCGGAGGTTAATACTTTTAAAACGGATGCTATCACGCAATTTCCGTGTAATATTTGTAAGTCACTACACTCTCTTAAAAATTGTCCCAATTTTAAAGGTCTTGATGTTCAAGCTAGATTCTACTTTGTATCACAAAATTCAGTTTGTCCCAATTGTCTTTCATATACTCATCTTAGGAAAGACTGCCAAAGCAAATTTACTTGTTCTAAGTGCAAGAAAAATCACCACACCCTCTTACATTTCACAAAACAAACCGCCTCCTTCGAACAAACCAGTTCTAACAAAACAACTCAAGAGTTAGATGAGTCTCCTAGTATATTCGTACAAGCTTGAGAAAAGAATCATTTGCAAATTGGTACTCATTTTTCTTCAGAGTTAAGCAATACGTCTGCTGGGAAGACCCTTCTTTCCACCGCCGTGGTGCAAATTGAGTTCGGTGGACAAATTTTTAACGCTCGAGCATTTCTTGATCAAGGCTCTGAAAAAACTTTTATATCGAAAAGGCTTCAACAGCAAATAATGCTCCCAACTGAGAAAAGAAACTTTCAAATTCGTGGCATAGGTGGACATGTTATATGCAATTCCAAATATCTCTGCCAAATAAAATTGGTGTTGGAAAAACGCAATCGTGGTACTAAAAATTACCCGACTTCTACCAAGTTTTTCCGTTTCACAATCGGATTTTGATTTTGAGGAAATTCATGATTTGGACAGCGGATCCAAAATTTTTCTCACCCGGCCAGGTAGACCTACTAATTGGAAGCAATATTTTACCAAATATTCTACTAGAAGGTACTAAATATGTCGCTAATTCCCTCATAGCACAGTCCATCATTTTCGGCTGGATTTTAAGTGGACCTATTGAAACCAAATCTTTTGCTACGATGTCCATGGAGGGCGCTGAGGATGATTTAGGAAAACAGCTAAAAATATTTTGGGAACAGGAAGAAGTGCCAACTAAACGTCCTATTTCCCAAGAAAAGCTGTATAGCAAAACTACTACACGAAATTCTGAGGGACGATACATTATTAAGCTCCCTTTTAAACAGGGGTTTCCCCAACAGTTACCTCTTGGTGATTCCAGATCGGTAGCCAGGGCTGTGTACTTTCGACTAAAGCATTTTTTCAAAAACAGCCCTGAATTATCGGCGTCTTATCACAAAGTCTTACAAGAATATCTTCATCTTGGGCATATCAATAATATCGAAAGAAATTCACTCTAACGGTTCATTTGGTTCATGATATTCTACATGTAGGTCCCACCCTTCAAGCCGACCTCATGACCCTTATTTTAAATTGGTGACTCTACCGGTTTGTTTTTAATGGCGACATTGAGAAAATGTATCGCCAAATTTTGGTTCAAGACGAAGATCTCCCATTTCAACGCATATTATTCGCCCGAATCCTCAAGAGACCAATCAACACTACGTCCTAAAAACAGTTACGTTTGGTGTAAACTGTGCACCGTACCTAGCGATCAGGACGCTACAACAATTAGCTAATGACTATCACGATACATTCCCGCAAGCTTCTCACATTTTGAAAAGGGAGACCTACGTTGATGATGTACTGTCGGGAGCCCACGACATTCCATCAGCAATCAATTCGTTAGCTCAGGCTATTACAGTTTTGCATTCGGCTGGACTATCGCTGCGCAAAATCACCTCAAATGTTTCAAATATTTTAGAGCCAGTACATGGAGAAAACCTCTTAGATTCAAAGTTCCTAAAATTACCTAACTCAAGTATAACCAAAACATTAGGAATTCAATGGAACGCGTTATCTGACAGTTTTTCCTATATTGTAGAGCCCGTAAATATTTCAAGTTCAGTGACAAAACGACAAATTCTCTCCATAGTCTCAAAACTTTCTGATCCAGCGGGATGGATTTCACCAATTATTATTGTTGTACATGATTATAAACATAAACTGCAAAACATCATTTCTGGTATTATTACAACTTAAGTACAACGGTAACATCAACAGCTGATATTGTGAAACCATGTAAACTAGCTATAAAAACATAATTAATAAATATCCATTCTGGAATTTGCTTTCATCTAAACTGGTCGTTTTCTTCTGCTCGTCTGTGCCTTGTTTTACCGATACATTACATTGGCGACGAGGACAAATGAGAAAAGAAAAAAAGATAAAAAGTGGACTAAAAAAACAATAAAAAGTGTACATACACGTGTTTAAAAAAAAAAAAAATTTTTAAATACATCATATAAAACCAACAAAAATCTTAATAAGATACAATCAAAATGGTGCAGGACGAAAGCACATTAGCAGCTACAACAAACATCTTCCATATGACGCTGCAAGAATTCAATCCGTCCAAAGAGTCATGGATTCTTTGGAAAGACAAGTTTGTTGTACATATATCAGAACTTAACATTACGGATGACAGCGCCAAGCGATCAGCTTTATTAAAGTCAATCGTCAAATATCCACTGCCACGTATTGATGAGATTTTCGCTTTTTTAGAAGGTGACCAATTATTTACGAAGTTGGATATGTCAAATGCTTACAATCAGCTTGTCTTAGATTCGAATTCTCAAATATTGTGTACATGGAGCACTCATATTGGGACTCTCAAGGTAAACGCTTGCCTTGCGGCATGAAAACTGCAGCAAGCATTTTTCAAAGAACAATGGAAAACTTGTTACGTGAAATTCCACACGTAGTTGTCTATCAAGACGATATAACTATAACTGCTAAAAACTTCAAAGATCTCATCACAACTCTTAAATTTGTGTTATCGAAATTGAGCTCTGTAGGGATAACATTAAACGTAAATAAATGTGTTTTCTTTCAACCCAAAATCACATATTTAGGGTTTGCAATTGACAAAAATGGTCTTAGTAAGACAACAGAACGTATATCTTGCATTATTGATGCACCTACTCCGCGTAACACGTCAGAAGTTAAGGCATTCGCTGGAATGGTAAATTACTATTCAAAATTCATTCCAAATTTTGCGCACAAAATGACACCATTGTACAATATTTTACAAAAAAACAAGAAATTCGCATGGTCGAATGAATGCCAAAGGGCATACGATCAAATCAAAGCTGATGCAACTTCTAACCAAGTGTTGGTAAATTTTAACCCTAAATTACCGATCGTCTTGACAACGGATGCAAGTGACACAGCCGTAGCCGGCGTACTTGCGCACCAATGCGCTAACGACTCCCTCAAACCGATTGATTGCATTCGTTTCGCGAACACTATCCAAGTCTGAGCAAAATTATGCTCCTATTGAAAAAGAAGGTCTTGCTATAGTTTCTTGTGTGATTAAATTACGGCAATATTTATTGGGCAACAGTTTCACAATACTCACTGATCGCAAGCCACTTCTTTCATTATTTGCCCAAGCGAAAGCATTACCTGTAATGGCAGCAGCCAAAGTACAGAGATGGGCTGTAATTCTGTCTGGTTTTCAATACAAAATTGAGTATATCCAGGGTACAAGAAACCCAGCTGATGGTTTATCCAGAATTCCACAATGTAATGTCACGGTTGAGTCGAAAGAACATACATACATCAATTTTATTGATAACGAAAGTAATTTACTTTTAAATTATAAAAATATAGCCTTGGAGACTAAGCGTGATCCAATATTGTCGAAAGTTGTTGAAGCTATCAACACAAATGTTCTTCAATATTTAAAAAAAAGGAGTTTGAACCGCACAGAAATAAATGCAATGAATTAACAATTGAATCAGACTGTCTTATGTGGGGTTACAGAATAATTATACCTCCAAAATTTAGATCGGATGTACTAAATCAATTTCATATTTCGCATTTAGGAATTGTCAAAACGAAGTCTTTAGCCAGATCGTATATATGGTGGCCTGGACTCGACAATGACATAGAAAAGCTTGTGAACTCTTGCGCACCTTGCCAAGAAATGCAAGATAGTCCTGAAAAGAGTAGTCTTATTCCATGGAACGTTGCGGACTCAGTATGGAGTCGCATACATGCAGATTTCGCAGGTCCGATAAATAATTATTACCTTTTTATTTTTAATGACTCCTATTCGAAATGGTCTGAGGTATTCATCACAAAAAACATAACGAGGAATTTCGTCATTTCTAAGTTCAGGGACTTGTTCTCCAGATATGGCCTAGTTGGCACCCTTGTAACAGACAATGGTCGTCAATTCATTTCAGAAAATTTCAAGTTTTTTTTAAGAACAAATGGCGTTAAGCATATTCTTACCTCACCAGGACACCCTGCAACAAACGGACAAGCCGAGACCTCCTGCTAGGAGAAAATAACGCTACATACATAAAAATACATGTCTCATTCTGCACAAAATTGTATGTCCAATGGTTCCTACTTAGTATATGAAGTGTTGATCGTCGGTATTTGATATCTAGGTACATACATATGTACATATATATAGGTACATATTCATGCATAGTTTTCGGTACTCCGAGTTTGAAGTATGAGTTGTTTGTCCTAAACTGCTGAGGATCGCTCCGACGCAAATTATTGTTGTTCGTTGCTTTTTCAATTTGAGGGATTTTAGGAATTGTATAACATCAAAATATTATTTGATGACAAATATATGTATGTACGTATGTAGCTACATACATAATATGCACAGCATTATTACAGTATTGCAGAAAACAACAACAACAACAACCTATACATTAAATTACAGAGGCGCCCATCTATAGAATTCTAAATTGCTTTAATTTTAGTTACCTCTGGGAACAACAATAAAGTTATTATCGAAATATAATTAAGCATTTTCATAACTTCATTAATAATAAAAGAGTGGTATTACAATTGTTTTATCTGATCATTGATATTACCTTTGGAAAAAAGGCATTGCCACATAATCTTCAAAAACATTAAATTGTAAACAAGCATACATACTGAGATACATACATATCTATACGTATGCAAGATAGTCCCAGCGAGCCTTTGAGCTTCAATATTTATGAAACGTAATTAATTACCAAAGCTTATTGTATTCGTAATTCCGTACGCAAAAACTACTTTATATGTGCAGATATAGTACATTAAAGTAAGGAAAAGCAGTTTTAAGTTCCTGTTTTCTTAAAGTATCCGTCAATCCCGTTTTACGCAAATGAAATTCTATTTCACCGGACACGTAGAAATTTAGTTTTTATTTTTAACTGGGAAAAGGCTTAAGAGCGATGGAAGATTTTACGTTTGACTCTGACGATTAATAATATTTTGTTCTGAATTCGATAGCATACCTAGCGATGAACTAACCGATACATTTCTTGATGTCAACTTGAGCGATCTCAGTGAGGGATGGGGCAAACTTCAAAAGTCATATAGGGCAGTTTGTACAAGTAGAGAAGATAAACTCGATAAAGATTCTCTAGAGTCTGTTAAGGGAAAGTTTAGTGCTTGTACAAAAGCTTTTCATAAATGCAAAACAAAAATTATAGACACAAAAGCTCTCTTATAGTTCCACAGAATACGTCACAATTTGAAGTTTCTCAAACGCTAGGTCTTTCTGATAGTACTATCGGATTTATTAAAGTGCCACCTTGCGATACTGAGATTTTTTATAGTGGATGCGAAGAGTGGCCGTCTTTCAGGGATCTCTTCACTGCTGTATATGTGGATCACCCAAAATTATCCTCAATTCAAAAATTATATCATTTGCGATTGAAAGTCCGTGGTACAGCAGGCCAAATAGTTGAGAAATATAAGTTAACTGGTGAAAATTTATTGCTCGCTTGGGAGGCTCTACAAGAATAATATGAGAATAAACGGGTTCTATTAGACAACCAAATACAAATTAGAATGAGTCCGATTGATTCTGAGAACGAAGAATCACTGCAGAATGTCCAGTCTACTATTAATGACGTGTAAGCAGCCGTGCGGGGGCTGAACATATCTACTGACGGTTAGGACCCATTCTTAGTGAATATTTGTGCAAACATTCTCCCACATGAAACCCTTTCCTTATGGAAACAATCCCTAAAATCCCATAGGGAACCTTCAAAATGGGAACAATTTGATGCATTTCTGTCCGATAGGTATGAGGTTGTAGAACGCCTGAATAGTAGTAAGAAACTTAGATCTGCTAGTCAACGAAAATCTAAACCGGAGGTTAATACTTTTAAAACGGATGCTATCACGCAATTTCCGTGTAATATTTGTAAGTCACTACACTCTCTTAAAAATTGTCCCAATTTTAAAGGTCTTGATGTTCAAGCTAGATTCGACTTTGTATCACAAAATTCAGTTTGTCCCAATTGTCTTTCATATACTCATCTTAGGAAAGACTGCCAAAGCAAATTTACTTGTTCTAAGTGCAAGAAAAATCACCACACCCTCTTACATTTCACAAAACAAACCGCCTCCTTCGAACAAACCAGTTCTAACAAAACAACTCAAGAGTTAGATGAGTCTCCTAGTATATTCGTACAAGCTTGAGAAAAGAATCATTTGCAAATTGGTACTCATTTTTCTTCAGAGTTAAGCAATACGTCTGCTGGGAAGACCCTTCTTTCCACCGCCGTGGTGCAAATTGAGTTCGGTGGACAAATTTTTAACGCTCGAGCATTTCTTGATCAAGGCTCTGAAAAAACTTTTATATCGAAAAGGCTTCAACAGCAAATAATGCTCCCAACTGAGAAAAGAAACTTTCAAATTCGTGGCATAGGTGGACATGTTATATGCAATTCCAAATATCTCTGCCAAATAAAATTGGTGTTGGAAAAACGCAATCGTGGTACTAAAAATTACCCGACTTCTACCAAGTTTTTCCGTTTCACAATCGGATTTCGATTTTGAGGAAATTCATGATTTGGACAGCGGATCCAAAATTTTTCTCACCCGGCCAGGTAGACCTACTAATTGGAAGCAATATTTTACCAAATATTCTACTAGAAGGTACTAAATATGTCGCTAATTCCCTCATAGCACAGTCCATCATTTTCGGCTGGATTTTAAGTGGACCTATTGAAACCAAATCTTTTGCTACGATGTCCATGGAGGGCGCTGAGGATGATTTAGGAAAACAGCTAAAAATATTTTGGGAACAGGAAGAAGTGCCAACTAAACGTCCTATTTCCCAAGAAAAGCTGTATAGCAAAACTACTACACGAAATTCTGAGGGACGATACATTATTAAGCTCCCTTTTAAACAGGGGTTTCCCCAACAGTTACCTCTTGGTGATTCCAGATCGGTAGCCAGGGCTGTGTACTTTCGACTAAAGCATTTTTTCAAAAACAGCCCTGAATTATCGGCGTCTTATCACAAAGTCTTACAAGAATATCTTCATCTTGGGCATATCAATAATATCGAAAGAAATTCACTCTAACGGTTCATTTGGTTCATGATATTCTACATGTAGGTCCCACCCTTCAAGCCGACCTCATGACCCTTATTTTAAATTGGTGACTCTACCGGTTTGTTTTTAATGGCGACATTGAGAAAATGTATCGCCAAATTTTGGTTCAAGACGAAGATCTCCCATTTCAACGCATATTATTCGCCCGAATCCTCAAGAGACCAATCAACACTACGTCCTAAAAACAGTTACGTTTGGTGTAAACTGTGCACCGTACCTAGCGATCAGGACGCTACAACAATTAGCTAATGACTATCACGATACATTCCCGCAAGCTTCTCACATTTTGAAAAGGGAGACCTACGTTGATGATGTACTGTCGGGAGCCCACGACATTCCATCAGCAATCAATTCGTTAGCTCAGGCTATTACAGTTTTGCATTCGGCTGGACTATCGCTGCGCAAAATCACCTCAAATGTTTCAAATATTTTAGAGCCAGTACATGGAGAAAACCTCTTAGATTCAAAGTTCCTAAAATTACCTAACTCAAGTATAACCAAAACATTAGGAATTCAATGGAACGCGTTATCTGACAGTTTTTCCTATATTGTAGAGCCCGTAAATATTTCAAGTTCAGTGACAAAACGACAAATTCTCTCCATAGTCTCAAAACTTTCTGATCCAGCGGGATGGATTTCACCAATTATTATTGTTGTACATGATTATAAACATAAACTGCAAAACATCATTTCTGGTATTATTACAACTTAAGTACAACGGTAACATCAACAGCTGATATTGTGAAACCATGTAAACTAGCTATAAAAACATAATTAATAAATATCCATTCTGGAATTTGCTTTCATCTAAACTGGTCGTTTTCTTCTGCTCGTCTGTGCCTTGTTTTACCGATACATTACATTGGCGACGAGGACAAATGAGAAAAGAAAAAAAGATAAAAAGTGGACTAAAAAAACAATAAAAAGTGTACATACACGTGTTTAAAAAAAAAAAATTTTTAAATACATCATATAAAACCAACAAAAATCTTAATAAGATACAATCAAAATGGTGCAGGACGAAAGCACATTAGCAGCTACAACAAACATCTTCCATATGACGCTGCAAGAATTCAATCCGTCCAAAGAGTCATGGATTCTTTGGAAAGACAAGTTTGTTGTACATATATCAGAACTTAACATTACGGATGACAGCGCCAAGCGATCAGCTTTATTAAAGTCAATCGTCAAATATCCACTGCCACGTATTGATGAGATTTTCGCTTTTTTAGAAGGTGACCAATTATTTACGAAGTTGGATATGTCAAATGCTTACAATCAGCTTGTCTTAGATTCGAATTCTCAAATATTGTGTACATGGAGCACTCATATTGGGACTCTCAAGGTAAACGCTTGCCTTTCGGCATGAAAACTGCAGCAAGCATTTTTCAAAGAACAATGGAAAACTTGTTACGTGAAATTCCACACGTAGTTGTCTATCAAGACGATATAACTATAACTGCTAAAAACTTCAAAGATCTCATCACAACTCTTAAATTTGTGTTATCGAAATTGAGCTCTGTAGGGATAACATTAAACGTAAATAAATGTGTTTTCTTTCAACCCAAAATCACATATTTAGGGTTTGCAATTGACAAAAATGGTCTTAGTAAGACAACAGAACGTATATCTTGCATTATTGATGCACCTACTCCGCGTAACACGTCAGAAGTTAAGGCATTCGCTGGAATGGTAAATTACTATTCAAAATTCATTCCAAATTTTGCGCACAAAATGACACCATTGTACAATATTTTACAAAAAAACAAGAAATTCGCATGGTCGAATGAATGCCAAAGGGCATACGATCAAATCAAAGCTGATGCAACTTCTAACCAAGTGTTGGTAAATTTTAACCCTAAATTGCCGATCGTCTTGACAACGGATGCAAGTGACACAGCCGTAGCCGGCGTACTTGCGCACCAATGCGCTAACGACTCCCTCAAACCGATTGCATTCGTTTCGCGAACACTATCCAAGTCTGAGCAAAATTATGCTCCTATTGAAAAAGAAGGTCTTGCTATAGTTTCTTGTGTGATTAAATTACGGCAATATTTATTGGGCAACAGTTTCACAATACTCACTGATCGCAAGCCACTTCTTTCATTATTTGCCCAAGCGAAAGCATTACCTGTAATGGCAGCAGCCAAAGTACAGAGATGGGCTGTAATTCTGTCTGGTTTTCAATACAAAATTGAGTATATCCAGGGTACAAGAAACCCAGCTGATGGTTTATCCAGAATTCCACAATGTAATGTCACGGTTGAGTCGAAAGAACATACATACATCAATTTTATTGATAACGAAAGTAATTTACTTTTAAATTATAAAAATATAGCCTTGGAGACTAAGCGTGATCCAATATTGTCGAAAGTTGTTGAAGCTATCAACACAAATGTTCTTCAATATTAAAAAAAAAGGAGTTTGAACCGCACAGAAATAAATGCAATGAATTAACAATTGAATCAGACTGTCTTATGTGGGGTTACAGAATAATTATACCTCCAAAATTTAGATCGGATGTACTAAATCAATTTTATATTTCGCATTTAGGAATTGTCAAAACGAAGTCTTTAGCCAGATCGTATATATGGTGGCCTGGACTCGACAATGACATAGAAAAGCTTGTGAACTCTTGCGCACCTTGCCAAGAAATGCAAGATAGTCCTGAAAAGAGTAGTCTTATTCCATGGAACGTTGCGGACTCAGTATGGAGTCGCATACATGCAGATTTCGCAGGTCCGATAAATAATTATTACCTTTTTATTTTTAATGACTCCTATTCGAAATGGTCTGAGGTATTCATCACAAAAAACATAACGAGGAATTTCGTCATTTCTAAGTTCAGGGACTTGTTCTCCAGATATGGCCTAGTTGGCACCCTTGTAACAGACAATGGTCGTCAATTCATTTCAGAAAATTTCAAGTTTTTTTAAGAACAAATGGCGTTAAGCATATTCTTACCTCACCAGGACACCCTGCAACAAACGGACAAGCCGAGACCTTCGTCAAAAATTTTCAAAAAAGCGATTTACGCCAACTTGAAATCAAATAGAAATACTGATTTAGAAACAATAATTTATCGTTTCCTTGCCGATTACAGAAATACTAAACACTGCATTACAGGCGAAACCCCCTCCAAAATTTTCTTCGGTAGGACCTTGAAAACCAGATTCAATTTATTAAAACCACCTTTATTAAAAGATACAATCATTCAGGAACAAAAGAAAAGCGTAAATAATTACCGTGGTACACGGAATGTTGAATTTAAAAGGGGACAACAGGCATGGGTACGAGATTATACCGATCCAAACAAATCTAGTTGGACACAAGCAACTATCAACAAACAACTTGGTCCAAGAAATTATCTATGCATCTTATCTCAAACATCACGCCAAATAAAGAGACACTTGAATCAGATTAGGAGCCCAAGTACTCATGAAGAAACTTTAAACGAAACCAACGTGCAACGAAGCGTCAGTAGAAATGATATGCTTACATCATCTGGCATGAATACTAATTTTCATCAACCCATAAGTGAGCAAGAGCAATCGAGTTCACACACAAGACAAGATTCGACTAATCATCCAGTTAATTTGCTTCCTGAAAGAAATTTAAGACCTCGTAAAGACGGAAAAGTTTATAAATGAGATAACTTAATAAACTATTGCATGTGTATTTTTCAGCTAAAAAGGGGGCATGTTGTATATGATTATAAACATAAACTGCAAAACATCATTTCTGGTATTATTACAATTTAAGTACAACGGCAACACCAACAGCTGTTATTGAGAAACCATGTAAACTAGCTATAAGAACATAATTAATAAATATCCATTCTGGAATTTGCTTTCATCTAAACTGGTCGTTTTCTTCTGCTCGTCTGTGCCTTGTTTTACAGATACATTACAATTATCCAAAATCTTTCCCAAATCTCAAATTTAACATACCTCGATGGGTTAATTACGCACTCACATTATCAACACAAATACACGGCTTCTGTGACGCCTCTGAAAAGGCATATTGCGCAGTTGTTTATGTGCGTATAAAAAACTAAAGTTCTGTCCACACTTCCTTACCCCGTTTAGAGCTATGTGGAGCACTTTTGCTCTCAAAACTAATCAACAACTATGAGTTGTTTCTTTGATGTGACTCCTCCATTGTATTGGGATGGTTGGGAAAACCTCCCAATACATGGAAAACATACGTGGCGAATAGATTAGCCGAATTAAATCGAAAAGTAGGGAATTCCAATTGGCATCACGTGCGGATCGCTGCTAATCCTGCTGACCTTGGTTCACGCGGATGTAACGCCCATGAGTTGTTAGATAACACCTTATGGTGACTTGGCCCAAGCTGGCTACAGAAACCCCCGGAGGAATGGCCGAAGCCCTTGCAAGTTAATGAAAATCCCCCTGAGATAAAAAAGTTGAAAGTTGAAATGTTCCACGCATTTACCGTAGATAAAGATATTTTCGAACCATTTTCGAAATGGGATCACGCGTTGAGAGTATTTACCTATGTTTTCAGATTCTGTCAACGCATAAAGAAACGCAACACAAAACAAAGCTCTGAATATAGGAAGTTTCTGAAATCCAAAGCAAATGACGCTACTCAAAGCGAAGCCATATCATTACTAATAAAAAATTGTCCTCCAATCGATCACAACAAGTTTCTCCAAATGAAAAATAAATTGATTTCTCTCAGGAAGATTTTATAATCGTGAATACTATTTACTGACTCACTCAAAGCAGTTAATTAAAAAAAAAGTTCTCTCTTTACCTTAAACCCTTATTTAGACAATCACAAAGTTATTAGGGTAAATGGAAGAATATCGAATTCTACAATAACATTTAATAAACGTCATCCCGTGATACTTCCAATAAACTCAAAATATTGTCAAATGTTCAAAGAAATCACTCATAATTTTCTACTGCACGCAGAGCATAATTTAATGCTAAGAACTGTTCGACAAGAATACTATGTTTCCAGATTACGTTTCGGCATCAAAAAGTGCATTCGAAACTGCAAAACTTGTATATATACAAACACAAACTCTAGACTCAAATGATGGCAGCCCTACCGGCTGACAGAAGTACTTTTTCTCTCCCTTTTTGTGTAACAGGTTTAGACTTTGCAGGTCCATTTTCCACTAAAACGTCAATTCTGCGAAATACACCTTTTCATAAGAGTTATGTATGCATTTTTTCTGCTTTAGTACTAAAGCAATTCACATCGAGCTCTGCTCAGATTTGACCTCGGGCTCGTTTTTAGCCGCTTTCACTAGATTTAGCAGTCGTAGGGGACTATCCTCTAAATTAATGTCCGATAATGGCACAAATTTTGTAGGTGCTGAGCACATCCTCAAAAAGGAGTTTGAAGAATTTATTAAAGTCTCCTCAAAAACCATTGTTAAAAAATATTCATGTCATGGTTTACAATGGATTTTCATTCCCCCAAACGCTCCACCCATGGGAGGAATGTGGGAGGCCGGCGTGAAGTCCTCTAAATCACATTTCAAAAAGGTAGCTCAAAGTCAAAAATTCACTTTTGAAGAGTTTACCACACTCTTGACCCCTATTGAAGCTGTCCTAAATTCCCGGCCTCTCTCTCCTATGACAGATGACCCGAATGAGCTGATAGCCTTAACTCCCGGGCACCTTCTATGCGGCGCACCATTGGTAGCTCTTCCAGAACCTCCCTCTGAAAATTTGTCGTTAACAGGGCGTTGGGAAAGATTAAAAACTCTACGCCCTACGGTGGAAGAATGAGTATTTGAAGGCCATCCAAAAAAGATACAAATGGCAAAATGCTGAGGAAAACGTTAAAGAAGGGCAGCTAGTAATTATCAAGGACGATTCCCTTCCCCCTTGCGACTGGAAACTTGGTGAATAACAAAAATCTACTTGAGCAAAGATAACCTTGTCCGAATCGCCGAAATAAAGACTCAGGCAGGAATTATCATCAGGGCCATCGTTAACCTATGTGTTTTGTCAGGCGATTCTGGCGTTAATACTGCCAATAACACGAATCTCGCATAGCACTCTACCCAGTTTAAGTAAACCCCAATATTACTAACAGGGCACTCACCATTTTTCTTACTTTATTTTGTTTCATATTGATTTGTTTTCACAGGTCACCCAACACAAATGTACGTCAATGCAGCCTCTGCAAAAAGTTTCACTCCATCCGGCTATGTAAAAGGTTTATTGCTATGACGGTTGAAAGAAGACGACGAGTAGTACATCAACACGGCTACTGTTCAAATTGTTTAGCCCGCTCTCTTTCTACAGGTCAATGTACCTCAGATAATCTGTGTCAGCGCTGTGGTCGTGACCACCATACCTTATTACATTTAACTTTACATGATCAACAACGTCCTTTACGCCAACTACAACAACGTAAACAGGAAGAAACCCCACAACCTCGCCCTCTACAAAGTCAGCAAAATCGCTTGACTAGGAAACGGCAACAGAGAAGTCCATCACGAAATGGTAGTCGACATACCAATAGATCAGATAATATCAATGATGTCATTCGTCGTGCAGTCAACTATCCATCTTTAGATGCTCGAAGAGTGATTCGAGGCGTGGTACGAGCGCTGGAACGACTTCAAAAGGACCTTTAGAAAAATGGACCTTTGTGGGTCAAGGGGCGGAGTATGTATAACGTATTTTGGCACAAAATTGTTATATAGTTTAAGCATTGTGAGTTTGAATTTACTGAATTAACTATGGTATTTTAATGTTGAATAAGTATGAAGTATATCCTTATTTTTGAATTCTGCTAGTTACATTATTTACTTAACTGCTTTTATAAATTACTTTATATATGCATATACTTTCTATTACAACCTTTTAACAAAAATTTGAGAATTATCATTACATACTTCTTTATGACGTTTTCCTTCACTTCCTTTTGGATATATGCATAACGTGGGGTCGTAGGCTTCTTGGTTTTGCGATCAAGTAACTTACGCTCTCTTACTCATCGTCATCCAAGGAAGGAAGATCTCGTCACCCAGTGGATTTTAATAATGCATGTAAGATACAAACATATTGAATCGAAATCATCCCCGTATTTCATTTTGTAACAAATCTGAGTGTTGGAGTGATTTAAAATTCCCTATTTCAATTAACCTTCTGACAGCCTCGCCAGATTATCCGTATAATTCCCCAAACGTATGTAAGTACAAATCGTTTTGCCCACTAATGGAAATTAAAGTTATAAGCCTCCCATAACTTGCCACAGCTGTTTATTTATGTAAGAAAATTTGTAAATACTATATTTATTAACTTATGAGATATAAAAAACTGGAAAGACCATTTGTTTAAACTTCGGTGGGCGTGCGACACGCCTTAACCTTAACTGATTGACCTGAATTTTTTTCAAAATATTTTTTTATTAATACCCATTGTGTTTGTGTATTAGACTTGAAGAAATACAAGTTATTTTTTTTTTGACGATCACTGTAGTGGTACATACCAAAAAATCCATCTCATTTCTAGGCAAAGTTATGAATGAGGTAAAAACAGCTCGAATGGTTTCGTGTAATAATACACACTGTGTGGCCGGAACTTGACCTGGCGCACTACCATGCGCCTAGATTTGTAACAACAATTGTTTTTAATTCACGTGAAACACAGAACATGGCCGAATATAAAAGAAATGTTTTTTTATTATTTAAAAAATAACATTTATAAAGCTAATTTAAAATCCACACTAATTACAGCAAATTATAACGCGTATTTTAATCAAATAATTTACTATTCAATTAATAAGAATATAAAATAGTATTTGCATATGATTTACATACATAATTTATTCTGGACGTTTACATACCCTAGGATAAAAATGCATGAATTTATTTAAATTACACAAACGCTTATTGATTATGTTGTAAGTGCTGGTATATATGTATGTATGTATTTATATATGTACATTAGAGTGGGCAAAAAAATTTACTTTTGTTTATTTTTTAAACTATATCGAAAATATTATTTGGGACGACAAAAAAGAATTATTGTCAAAATGTGACCGCTTTATATTAATATTAAGAGGTCTATCATCGCAATTTTAGATTTTTTTTTCTGTGCAAGTTTTTGACTTTTGACTCCCAAACCATAGTGTATTTTGCAAGAGATTTGATGTAAACAAATTTTAGACACTAAGGTCATTTGGTTTTCGAAATATGACGTCATCAAAATGAAACAATTCGTCAAAATATGAGAAAAGTGTCATTTTCAAGTCAACTATAACTTCTAAATTACAAAAGTGAAAAAGTTTTACACGATGTTATTTTGCAGGTACAAATAAGGTTTTTGATATGTTTTACATTTAAATTTTTTCTACGAGAAGTTCAAAGATCATACACGCAAAGAAAAAATATGATTGAGAAATGGTCACAACAGCCAATTTATGTTCCTTCCTTTCTAAAGCGGCTCACCCACTTACAATATAATTGTGCAATTTTTCGTATTGTACAATAATATCGCCAATGTGTATGTCATATTCGAAGATGGCACAATATATTGGCAAAAATCAAAATGCCTTTGATTTTTATTGTACAATAAAGAAAATTGTGTAATATGGTGGCAACATTGTTCAGTGTTATATATAGTTTTTCACTGTCAGGTGAATTAGGCAATATTTTCTTTGAAAATATTGTGACATTTATTGCATAGTATAGGTCAGAACGACAATAATATGTACAATAACATATGCAATAATATTGTATAATGGATGGGCCGCTTAACAAGGCTGGTTCAATAATTTTATTTTAACCAAAACGTTTAATTTTTACTTTATATATTTGAATGTTTGATGCTATTATTTATATGGTCATTATGTTTAAAATGTTTAACATGATAGTTCCAACAATACACATTTCTTAGTATGTTTCTAACAACTAAAAATCTGCTCATAATACAAAAGTTATTTTTAAGGTGACAATGTAACAATCTTCATAATCAATTTTCTCTCGCGAGCGTCGTTTAGTGTTTAGTTTTTGAAGCTGTCAGATGATGGAATAGTATTAATCAATAAAATAATTAAAAAATACAATTGTACTATATTAAAGTAGTATTTTGGTAATATATATTGCTGATGTATCTGGAGCAAATGTTAACTAAATGTAGTGAGTGTTGTGTTTAACTTTGTTGTTGACAAATGCAAAAATAAAAATATCAGTGTAAAAGAATCATTATTGTGTCAAAATATCGAAACATTCATCAATACATTTTGATGTATTTACAATAGTTTTATTGAAACCAAAACAAGCAGGCTATTCAGAAGGTCTTTTAACTTAAAATATATATGTGTGTGTTTTTAATATTGGTATTATTCTTCTATTAATTGCTTAATATAAAAATAAAAAAATTATGTATTATAAATTGATTTTATCCTCTTGTCTCTATTTTGCAGGTATTGTTATAGTGTTACTCTGGCTAAGCACTAAGAAGTATGTACTTAATGTTTAAAACCTATAGAAACAAAAATATGAAATTGCATCTTTCACTTACTACTTGTAATATTTATGCATGTATGTAATTATATATTTTTTTAATAAATGTCTGTGTTATTGAAATAATAATGCATAAAAATAAAAATTAGTTTTACATTATTTAACTGTTAGGAACATTTAGTAATTGTTGTCACAAAAATAGCAAAATACGGTCAAGGAGAAAAATTATTGTAATTTACAGTATTGAGCATACTATGTTTCCAATAGCTTAAATATATTATATAGTTGACACAATTATAAACCTGAACATTAATGATAGTTTGCAATTGGGATTCTGTCAACCATTTTTTTCTTTGCGTGTATGTGGAAGTCCTGAGCTCAAAGGGCTATAACTAAAAAAACAAAGGACCCTAAATAATAATTATGCTCATTTTTCAGGTACCAAAAATTTACCACTTTTAAGAAATACTCTATAAAAATTGGTTTTACTTATAATGTATAATGAAAATAAATATTTGCTGAACATAACTATTATATCCAATTAATATATTTTTACATTGGGCCATAGCTATTGTGATCGATAAATATTTAATTCTCTTACAGATAACTATTACTAAAGATTTTTGTTTGTTTTTTATTTATTAATTATTTTGAATATTTTCTTGATACACAAAAGACTTAAATTTTCTTCCGGTTTACTAATGTTTAACCCATTCTATGTTCCGAAAATTTTGATATCTTTATTTGAAGAACAAAATCTGTTCAAACCTACGGCAGCTATTACCGAAGTTAACTGGTAGACTATGTATTATATTATTTTTCTACGCCTTTGTACAATTAGAAATCCATTGGATAACAATAAAAGTATTTATAATGCAAAATGAAAAACAAACATAAACATAAAGGGTTTGTGACTTTCCAAAGTTGTGGTTGAAGTCCACTAACGATTTGGCAAAGCGCCAATGAAATGCATACAGACAATGCTTAACTATCAGCAAATAGACTTCATTTAAAATACAATTTTGACAATATGTCAAATAATAAATTTCTTAATATTATTTTCTTTTTAAGGTTCTGTGGTGATTTTAAAATGAAAAAATATCTATTTAGGGAATTTTGGGGGACGAAAAAAGGAAATTTGGGGATAAGGTATTTAATAAAACTGGGAACCCTGATTCCACAACCTCCATACTGGTAGGATAGCGCTACCTACTAGCCTACCGAGGTACTCAAAAGCCTTTATACAAAAACACGTTTTGTGGGCAACTTACACTCTTTAATACTCATAAATAAAAGCAGGACAACTTCGATGTAGTTGCCACTCTTCTTGTTGGCAATAAAACCGTATACACGACAACTTCGATACAGCTGTTACTCTTGTTGTCGTCAATAACCTTTGTAACAAAAATTTTCATAATCTTACCAGAACAAATTTTTTATACACGACAACGTATACCATCATGTCGCCAAACTTGTTTCTAAATGTGTTTTATAGGCGAAAGATTCAAGATTGTCTTGCAGACAACATCGATAACAATGTCGTCGGTAACAACTAGGACTACAGGGCAGTTAAGCTATCAGCTGTTTGTTTTTTTCCACATACATATTGAAGTGTAGTCAACCAATTACTTTTAACAAGAACACGAAAAACTGCTTAAATAAAACGCAATGTTAATTTTGAAATAAATTTTTACAAAAAATGGTACCACGTCTAAAAGAGTGAAAAACCCAAAAACATTGTCGTGCCCAAACTTAGTTCTGGAGTTACGTACCCCAAGATTTGTAATTTTTTGGAATTTTTTAAAGGTACTTATGTATTTCAAAAAGGTGATTTTTTCAAAAGGTACCTTCTTTTAAAAGTCCTTTTAAAAATGTGTGTTGTTTAAAAGATACTTTTTTTAAAATATTCCTTCTTTTTGAAAGGTATTTTTTTAAATATGTACTTTTTTAAAAAAGTACTTTTTTAATAAGGTAATTTTTTCAATAAGGTATTTTTTTAAAGATACTTTTTTTTAAAAGTACTTTATTTAAAGAGGTCCTTTTTTTAAAATGGAACTTTTTTAAAAATTACTTTTTTTAAAAAGGTACTGCTTCTCTTCAAAAGCAACTATTTTTAAATAGGTACTTTTTTTAAAAATTTCCTTTTTTAAATGTACTTTTTTAAAAAGGTACTTTTATTTAAAAGGTATTTACTTTTTTAAAAAGGTACTTTTTGAACAGCTAATATTTTTAGAAAGGGTTTTTTAAAGTACTTTTTTTAAAGGTTGTTTAAGGTTCTTTTTTAAAAATTACCTTTTTTAAAGGTAACTTTTTAAAAATGTACCTTTTGTTAAAAAGATACATACTTTTTTTAAAAGTGAATTTTTTAAAAGGTGCTGTTTTGAAAAAGCTACTTTTTGGAAAAGGTACATTTTGGAAACGTAATTTTGAGCAATGTATTTTACTTAAATAGTAGATAAAGAAAAACGAAATTTTTAAAAAGTACTTCTTGCAAAAGTTACTTTTTCAAAATAGGGCGTTTTGAAAAAGGCATTTGTGCACAAGATTCTTTATTAAAAGAAGTACTGATAGTAACATATAATTTCTTAACATTATGTGATTTTGCTTCATATTGCATTTATTACTTTTACTAGATGAGAACACTTGCCAACAGCTGTTGTTTAATACTGTTTGATCTTACAAAAACTCTGCAAGAAGTAATAATTGTTTTCTCAAAAATGTGGAAAATATTTGCCTGTGAGTGTTGACGCTTTCTTCACATTAGACACATTTTGGCGGCAAATAATTTTGTTTATCAATAATCAGCTGTTTTGCTGTTTGCCTCTAATAAATATTTTATGGTCTGACTACGATAAGGACATTTTGTCCTTTTTCGTCAAATGTTTCCCCAATGTGACTGTACCTTTAGGGAATATTCACTTAGGGAATAAATGCACACTTTTCTGTTTTATTTCCATTCTTGAAGAACCCTAATAATGGGTGATTTTATAAGAACTATCGGAAAGTAAAAATAAAAAAAACACGTAAAATTCAGAAAAATGCATGAAATATTTATTTGGATCGATAGTTGGGTCGATATAATTTAATGTTTGAAGATTATTTCATGCAAATGTTGGCCGCGGCTGCGCCTCAAATGGTCCATCCGCTTAGTCCAATTTTGGCATACTCTTTCCAACATTTCGGCCGGTATCTCACGAATAATGTTGGCAATGTTGGCTTCCAGTGCGTCAATCGAAGCGGGCTTGTCGCTATAGACATTAGCCTTAACATAGCCCCACAAAAAATAGTCTAGAGGCGTTAAATCGCACGATCTGGGCGGCCAATTGACTGGTCCCAAGCGTGAAATAAACTGTTCACCGAACTCGCCTCTCAATTGGTCCATTGTTTCGCGTGCTGTGTGGCATGTGGCACCGTCTTGTGGAAACCACATGTCATGCAAGTCAAGCTCTTCCATTTTGGGCAGAAAAAAGTATGTTATCATCGCACGGTAGCGCTCACCATTCACAGTAACGTTGTGATTCGCATCATCTTTGAAGAAATACGGCCCAATGATGCCGCCAGCCCATAATCCGCACCAAACGGTTGTTTATTGTGGATGCATTGGTAGCTCTTGCAATGCTTCTGGCTGCTCTTCACTCCAAATACGGCAGTTTTGCTTGTTCACGTATCCATTCAAACAGAAATGAGCCTCGTCGCTGAACACAATTCTTCGATAAAAAACTTTCTTAACAGAGCACGCATTTTGGTAATAAAATTCAATAATTTGCAAGCGTTGTTCGTTTGTAAGACGATTCATGATTAAATTATAGACCAAACTGAAGATGTTTGACAGTGACACAAGATACAAAACGTGCGTGAGCTGTCAAAACTAGTGTTGCCAAAAAGATAATAGCAAAAAAATCACTCGTTACATATACATATTTGTATGTATAAAATACAAATTCTTCCTTCTTCATGATTATTTAAAAGGTGTTTTAAAAAACGACAAATATACTAGCAATCATCATCGTCTTTATTCATAAAACAAAAGAATATTTAAGCGTCGTTTAACTTATTTCTGATTCCTTTGCCTTAACTGTGTTTTCGAGTGCTCCCACTTATAGCAGTATCATTTGAAGAGTAAGATTGGTAGAAAGAAGTGTATTAATTCTAAGGCCACTTTAAAAGTACAAGCGAAATAATAAAGACAAGTTGCGTATGTATGTGCCTGATTCTCATTTCAAATTTTTTTTGCCATTGAAAGTATAGTAACATATTTCATAAAATGAACGTATAAATTTCTAAAATAAAAACTGCTTTAGCATAATTTAATACATTACACAGCGGAACAGTGGTTTCATTGTTTAAACAAAAATAGCTGATTTGTATATATGTATTTTCATCTGCTGATTACGATGGCATCAATGTGACTCTACCCAAATGAAAGAGACTGTTGCGTAGATTAATAATCCAGAAGGCATTTAAAAGTCTGGAGGACCCGTCGTGAAATATTAAGAGAATACTACAAAAAGTGGTGTAAATTATGCAAATGTTAATGTCAATATATCTATACAACTAGAGCTGCTAGGGAAAAACTAATGACGCCATCGTAATCAGGAGATAAAAATCAGCTATATTTATTTAAAACCTTCATATTGTTGTGCTGTGTCATAAATAAATGTACATAAGTTTTTTTTCGGTAAGACTGTCTATTTTTTTATAATTTAAATTTCATGCAAATCGCTTCAGTGGTTTTTGCGTGAAGCGTGTTCGGACAGACAGACAAAGATTCCAAAATATGGCTTTTTGTTCTCTATATCGATTACAGTTGCGTAAACACTGTTGCGTAAGCCACAAAAATTAAAAAAAATATTGCATGTACAGACACGCCCTTTTTACAGTTTTATTATATGTATAGAAATATATGTATATACATATATTTAATACTAGATGTGCGCGCCTGCTTCGCGCGCTTAAAGATCGCTTTATGACTATCAGGTGTCTGTAAAATATAATAATATAACTTTTTTATATGTTCTTTAAAGTTCCCGTTATACAAAATAAACAATGCTACCACCTTTAAAAAAGAAAAACATCTTTCTAATTTCCAACAACACTTATATTAGTAAAATTGGGTATATTTTCGTTTTTTTCTATTTTAACTTAAAAATAAGATATTTTATCGCTGTAAAAAGTATCCTATGTTTGAATCAGCACTCAAAAGTATCTCCATACCAAATTTCAAGAAAATCGGTTATGTGGTTTTTGCGTGAAGCGTGTTCGGACAGACAGATAGACAGACAGACAAAAATTCCAAAATTTGGTTTTTTGTTCTCTACATCGATTACGGTTTACGCCACAATAAAAATTTTCAAAAAATATTTCATGTACAGACACGCTCTTTTTACACTTTTATTATATGTATATATATATATATATAAATATATATATATATATATATATATATATATATATATATATATATATATATATATATATATATATATATATATATATATATATATACATATATATATATATATATATATATATATATATATATATATATATATATATATATATATATATATATATATATATATATATATATATATATATATATATATATATATATATATATATATATATATATATATATATATATATATATATATATATATATATATATATATATATATATATATATATATATATATATATATATATATATATATATATATATATATATATATATATATATATATATATATAGATATATATATATATATATATATATATATATATATATATATATATATATATATATATATATATATATATATATATATATATATATATATATATATATATATATATATATATATATATATATATATATATATATATATATATATATATATATATATATATATATATATATATATATATATATATATATATATATATATATATATATATATATATATATATATATATATATATATATATATATATATATATATATATATATATATATATATATATATATATATATATATATATATATATATATATATATATATATATATATATATATATATATATATATATATATATATATATATATATATATATATATACATATACATATCAGTTACATTGATCAACAAAAAAAAAACACAAAATGAGAGAGAATGAGAGTCAGCCATGTATATAATTCTTCTTATCAGTTTTAAACATGACAGCAATAACAACCGAATGAATATTTATTTTTCTATTGTTGTGCTCCATTATTTTGAAACAAAAACTTATAGTATTGGCAAAGTGAAGGAGTCATAGAATAAAAAGATTGTAGACACGTATTTGATAGTACTTGTCCATCCTTTGGTGTATAAGCGGATTAACTAAATAGAAAAATATAATAGCCCAATTCACAATCTTGTGCAAATGGTCTTGCATCGTAGCATTTGCAAATTGGTATAGTATATTATACTCACCACTTAACAATTGTTAGTGGTGGGTATCAATATGCTATACCATTTTGCAAATGCAACGATGCAAGACCATTTGCACAAGATTGTGAATTGGGCCAATGATTTTATTTGGTTATTTTTCTAGATCTTAATAATAAACAACAATAAGTCCATTTGCATAGCTGCGATTGGTAAACACAGTTAAATGAAAAAAAATTTTCTGAAAGAATGAAGTAACAGCTGTATGAAGTACCCAGTCGAAAATACGGGAAGTAAAATTTGAGCAACTACTTTTTAGCTGCTTCAAAAGTATCAATATGTACATATGTCTTTTCGCCGTCTCAAGAATTAATTATTATCTACATCCAGATAATTAATAAAAAAATACTGTAACAATTGCATTTGAGAAAACGTTAAGTGTGTAATAAAAACGGGTAAAACGTGTAAAAACAGCCAAAAGAAAAAACTTTAGATTATAAAACAAATTTTTAGAATGTGTTGTTTTGCTTCACAAATTAAATAACACATTAAATTAAAAATTTTAAAAGCCCCCGAAGAAAATTTATGATAACTTCTAAAAGGTTGGAACGAATTTCTTCAAACATAGGCTAGAAGGTTTAAGATCAAGTCACTTTTCAAACGAAAAAACCCAAATTAAAATCAGTCTACCCGTTTGGGGGTACGGTGCCACAGACACACAGATTCAAGAAGATATAGCTAGAAAAGAAGAGATAACTTTTAATTTTTGTCCTTTCTCTTTTAAAATTGCTACGTATTTCATCGTCTGTTTATACGTTGAAATTTCTATGCAACTTTTTGTCAATTATTCAATACGAAAACGACAACGATTAATACTAACATACTTAATACTAATATACTAACATTTTAAGAAATTGAAGTCATGCCATTTTTCCTACCTCCTGTCTTCAACTCTTGCGCAGGGTTTCCAGTTTTATTTTATACCAACTTTAAGTTTTTGTGCTTTGTACTTTTAAAAACATATGAAGGAAAAATAGTAATTTGAAACACGCAAATATAAAACAATTTATCTATCAATGGCTGTCATTTGGTCATTCTCAACAAACTATGTTTAAACAAAAGTTTTTTGAAAGGAAAACTGTTTCTATTAAAAATTATATGCTTGTTTCCCATTTTGTAAAAAATTGATATTTGGAGAAAGTGAGTAAGTCTGATCAATGATATCATAATAAATGTCCACAACGGGATGGCTAGCACTATTTATATAATGATTTTCATATACATATGGAGGTTGAGGATTATTATGTCCTTATCTTCCCTATAAGAATTTTCAGTAGAATCAATAATAGCTGCTTGTATAAATTTTGTCACTTTTGTTGTGGTTGATATCACTGCTCTGACATGTTTCCCCCACTTTACAAGGGATTTATTCCTATATTCACCTCCGTAATAGCTTAAAACGAGATTTTTCCCAACGTCTGCCTTCTTCTTCCACTATATTGCCAAACTTTAAAGCTTATTTACACAAAACTATATTTTTACATTTATAATATTCTAAAATCCATATCTCGGCAAATTTTTGGAGTTTCGCAGTAAGAAACGTAATTTTTTCTTAATTTTAGGAAATTTAACCAACTCAATTTCAGCAATATAGTATGTATATATCAATAAAAAATCAGCTGATCCCAACTCGAATTTTAAATCCCAACCACAAAAAAATAGATCCCCCTAAACTGGAAACGCTACTGTTACGAAGAAAACAAAAGTTCATGGATTTAGTTTCATGAAATATTTCATCGTGTTAATTCAGTCTTACATCGAAATTTTTGTATTGTTGGGAGCTCTGTATTTCCATTGTTATTTAGAATAATATGACATCAGTTATTTTGATTGCCAAATAGTACGAGATCTCACCTAACAAATAACTTCACCCATCTGCCAAGCAGATAAAATCTATTTTATTGAGTTTATATCATATCAAACGACATATCGCACATGGGCTGCCGATTCAAATCAGGTCCAAATTATGTTTAATTAAAGATTAAAGTGGTACATTTTTTAGAAATTTCGGACGATATGCCAACCGGATGAAACCCATGTTGTTTGATAGAACAGAGCATAAGGACCAAGAAAACATAGGGTTGCCTATCATTTTCCGGTCAGTTCTTAGGTTTGTCTCGGTTTTAATGCGTCATTTTTTTTTAAATTTCAACCATCTGCCAACCGGATAAAATTAATGTAGGTCGATAGTACAGAGCATAAGGAGCAAGAAAACTTTGGGTCGCCTATCAATTTCTGGTTAGTTCTTAGGGTTGCCACGATTTTAATATGTGAGCTAATACTATAAATATAGTTGAAGTTATCTTTTATCTTGAAGATATACTAAAAATTATATAAAATCTTTATTAACAAGATGGTACTATTAGGTTGACCAAGTAAAATCTATCTAAGTTCGCGGTTGCAGCAGTTTAAAAGAATGCGAAAAGCGTTGCACGTACAAGTAACTACGAGAGAAAAGGCACCATTGCAGTTACTGAGGACTCATTATGAGAACGCTGATTTTTTTTCTGATGAAAGAAGACTACCCTACTATCTACAATATTTGCGGAGCAGAAGGCTTTTTGTTAATTTAATTTATTTTTAAAAATATTGTCCTCTTTGTTGGGCCAAATGTCCTCATTTTTTGTGGCTGACGTCCTCTTTTCTCAAAACGGAAATGGCAGCCCTCTATGTATATGAAGAAGTATATTGAAGTTATAACCTAAATGGTTTATTATTTGTGCTAAGGTATATTTATTTAACAGGTAAAATTAGTTCTACAGCTAATATTTTTATTTTTAAATTTCGGATGTCAAACAATTTTTCATAAGGAACCCAGTACACCTTTTCTGTCGAATTCGGTTAGAGCAGTCTGAAGTCGATCAGACAACGTACAAAAATCGTAAAAGTAATTGGTACAAAAGCGGAACTCTTTATCTGAGGAAATCCTTAGAACTATTGCAATTTGTCCTAGAGACAAATAATATCGAAAGGATGTCTGTCAAAACAACAAAAGGTGTTCACAGTTTTCTTATAATTTCAACAACCTGTAGTAATAATGGCAAGGAAAAGCGCCACAAAAACTATAAATTTCTGAAAAACTGTAAAAACTAATACCCGTACAGTTGTTCAATGAAAGTCGTTAACTAATTTATAAAATTGTTTAGAATATGGTCAAACTATTCTGCTGAAAGATAATTGTTTTTTAAGAAAATGATCAGAAACGACTTATTAAACAAGGCCCAAATTTTGTATGGAAAATTTTCAAATTACAAAAGCAAAACACATTGAAAATCTCTCAACGCTTAGGATTCGTTTTAACATCGGACATATCGATAAAAATTGTTCACTGGGAAGCTACATAAATTATGTGCTTGTGTTGGTAGTGTAAGTTTTACTCAGCGTTGCGGCTGTCGAAATTAGTAGTACTAATCCGTTCTGCTAGTCTGATTAGATATTTTAATATTCCACTCTTAAAAATAATTTGAATTTACATTAATTCAATTATTCTGAACTTAAGCCAAATTATAAAAACTTCCGACTTATACAAATTTTCATTTCAAATAATAATTACGTACAAATATTAAAATTTGCGACGGCACCCGCAAAAAGTTGAATACATGTGTGGTTTCTGCGGTCTAATTTAAAAGTGAATAATCAGAATGCAAATTATGACACAAATATAAAAACCTGTTTAAGAACATGTACAACAACAATAGCTTGATTTATCGTAGGCGGCGCTTAAGACCGAGGCACATAGAATCCGTTATACTTTATACGTCGCCTTTTTCAACTGACAACTAAGTTGAAATGCACGTTTTCAGGAGGTTAGTCACATTCGGTACGTCTTCGTTAACGCAAAGTACGAAAGCTGGCCAACCTTTAACTTTTAACGTACGTTGATTACTTTGACAGCTATCAGTTGGGTTTTTGCTTTGTTTTAATTTAGTTTTTTCTGCTGTTTGGCACCAAAAATAAAATAATAAAAACAAACAAAATAAATAAATAAAATCAAATCAATTTAGTTGCAGAAACACGCAAAGAAAAATCAGTTGTTTTAATATCCGTCAATAAAGTACTCATTGTGTCAACCTCCTCCGTCGTTACGTTAATGTCAGTTGAAAAAGGCGACGTATAAAGTACGACGGATTCTATGTGCCCCGGCCTTTACGTACAAGCAAAAACCAATAAAAAGAAGAGTTGGAAAATTGGAATAAGGAATCAGAAGGTGAAATTTGTTCGGCTCACCATATTAATAAAAGGAATAGGACTCATATTCTATTTCCTCATAAAATTTGGTAAAATAGCTGATGTTTCATTAAAAGCGAACAAAGGACGCTGATGATGACAGCGTAGCGGCTGTCGAAATTATTAGTACTAATCCGTTCTGCTAGTCTGATTAAATATTCTAATATTCCACTCTTAAAAATAATTTGAATTTACATTAATTCAATTATTGTGAACTTCAGCCAAATAATAACTTCCGACTTATACACATTTTCAGTTCAAATAATAATTACGTACAAATATTCATATTTTTAATATGGCAAGAGCTTATATTTGATAAACTCTTTAAAGCTTAACGGCTGTATGCAAAACTGTATTTATTTATTTATTGCCGGACTTTTTTTGTTTCCCGGGAGAGCGGGAAATAAAAAAGAAATTCCCGGGACTGCGGGAATTGAAGAACGTAATAAAATATTTACAAACAATTTTGTTTCCTGAATTCATTGATTTTTATATAAGCACAATTAATCATTGAATCATTCTTTATTTTAAACTGTGCATTATTTTAAAAGTATTTCACAAACTAAACAGTTTCTAAAGAAAATAGATAAAAAAGCAAAAAAAAGAATCAAAGTAAATTACGTAAAAAGAACAATATATTTATCGAAATTTTAAGCAAACTTCGTATTTAAAAACAATTTTTAGACCAAGCAAAAATAGAGCATACAATTCATTAGTAAAATCACTGATAAACTCAAACCAAAGTAGTTTTATTTCTGGTCATTCATCAATGATTTTAACACGTGGTTGTCAGAGGGTGGAAAAGATCAAAAGAGCGATTAAAAGTTTGTCTAGGATAAATGTTGCTGGCAAAGAGCAGGCTTAAAACATATAATCAGTCCTTTACTTCTTGGTATGCAATGAAAATTATCTGCCCTTAGAAAATTTGTAGTTTTATATTCTTTGTTGCAAATGGCTTTTTAAAAGAATCAATAGCGGATCTCACTGTTTGATGCAAAAGGTGTTGCGAAAGTGCAAATGCAAAATGTCGTAGCTTTTTTATAAAATTTAGTGCATTTTGTTGTTGAATTTTATAAAAAAAGCTACGATATTTTGTATTTGCACTTTCGCAAAACCATTTGTATCAATTACTGAATTCCGCTAATGTATTAATTCTTTCATCTAGAGGTGGGTCCACATCTGTAAATAATTGCGCCGAACGCGTTCGCCGCAAATATTTGTGGCGCATTTTAGTTCTACAAGCTAAAATTTGTGCCGCAAATATTTTCGGCGAACACGTTCGGCGCAAATATATTTAGATGTGGACCCACCTTAACAATCGATTTCTTATTCATGTAACACAATTTTCAGTAGTTGAGAAAAGCCTTTCGTCCAGCGTTGCCAGAAGTTTTCCAAAGAAAATCATCATTTGACGAAATAAAAATCATATTTTGATATAAAAAATCATCATGAATATTTTATTCCAAAATATTCAAAGCAAGGACAAACAATGAAACTTTTATATAAAACTAAAACAAAAACGCATTCTCAAAAGCTTATATGATTTCCTACATTTCCTTCTAGATAGGAAAGTTAATACTTTTTTGGTAACCAAATATATAAAAGATTCTTGTACATTTGAAAATTTTATGTATTTTTTTCAATTATACATTTTATGTAATACATAGTAAAAATTCGTGAAAAAGAACTAAGATCAAGAGCAATCCCCAAAGTATATTAAAAATTGTCATGACGGTAAGAATATATAAGAACGTAGCAAAATCACTTCCACCGCACAAAATTATAAAGAAGCTCTGAAAACATAACTCGAGTAAATATCGAAATATCAGCAAAAAAGCTTTAAAATAAATTATCAATGTCACTAAAATAAAAACTGTATGATATTTTCGCATAAGCTTTTTTAAATCACTAATGAAAGTCACATCATAACGAGTTTCATTAAAGTTTCAAATGTTAACAAATTTCCATATTCTCGAAAAAATTTATTTCATAAAATATGTACCGAAAAATCCAGTTCCGAAAAGTGTCCATAAACACATGTTTGTAGTATGTAACGGTTTTTTATGTCAAATAAGTGACTCTGTTTTACTAAAGCTGCATCATCACAATGTGATTTCATATTTTTGACGCAGCCAGACACTAAAGAAATCAATGAAATATATATTTGTATACAATGGTGGAAAAAATAATAGGGACACATAAAGTTTTTAGTATTTTCTTAAATATTTATATGCTTTTGCATAAATAAAATTAAATATACAAATTAAATTCAAGGCGTTCAATTCGTCCATGTAAAAAATACCAAAAAAAAGTTACAATCCTGCTGCATTCGGAAATTTATGTAATTCAAAAATATATACCTTGAAAAAATAACAGGGACATTTTATATATTACAGAACAAAACTAGTTTTTACTATTTAATCCTAATATTATTTCAATATTTGGTAGAAGCTCTTCTTTGAATACTTACCGTCGCATCATTGAACTCACAAGATTGGCGCAGATATCCGGAGAATTTAAGTACTAAGCTTACTGAATTGTGTCCCACATAACCTGTTTATTTGTAAGTTTTTACGTTTCAGCTTCTTATTTTTTAGAACACCACACAGGTGCTCTGTGGGATTCGAGTGTGGTGATTGGGGCTGTCACTCCATAAAATTTTAGCTCAAAAAAAGTATGAGACGTTATTGTGAAAAAAATTGTCCCTATTATTTCTTTCAGCAATGTATATCTTTATAAAAAAAATCGCGAAGAGTATTTAAGCGGGGTATACACTACAGAACACGAGTGACAGTTTTTTTCAAATTGTTGCTTGCTTGTGGGCACTAATTTCGTCATTCAACGGTCAATTAAAAAAAAAAAAGAATTGCGGTTGATTGACAGTCACCTGCCATATTGGTTTTTGACTGATGGTGTGTGTACCTAAAAGTGTCAGTCAAGAGTTTTATTTGTAGCATAAAAATTACAAATTGCGATAAACAATGATTTGTTAAAAAATATATATCTGGTGCTATGATATGGAACCAAGAATGATAGAGTACAGATTATGCATGTCCGTTAACTGTTGTGTGCTGATGTGTCGTCAAAATGACGTTGAAATCGAAATGTAAACAAAATAGCCCTATACCAAAGAAACGTGTTTGTGTGATGTTGTTTGTGCTTATCTGCTGATGTGACGTAGATGCGCAGAAATAAAATTTTTTCAAAAGCTGAATATGGAACGTTGTCTTGGGATATAACAGGATTAGGGTGTAATGCGTGATGTTAAAACAGAAGCATCCCCGGAGTTGCTAAATATTATGAAAATATAAACTTGTTATCAACGAAGTGCATCCATTTTTCTTACTTTCCATGTTCTCTAGTAAATTATTTTCTTGAATGACTTTTTTAATACCTTACATTAATGATAATTTTGTTAGTCAAAACCATCATTCAAATCTGATGAATTTTTGCCCATCACTCAATTTCGATAATATGTACACCGTTTTACATATTAAAAGTCGCTAAAATTTATAAATGATTATTTTGGACGAACTAACTAAATTCGGAGAACAGAAAAATCTTATCCAAAATTCAAAATACTTTAGTCAGAGAAAGGTCACGCGCTGCACAATGAACTACCATAAACTTTTATTTTGAATTTGTAACGATTTTCCGTCATCCCACGTCAAATTTGGTTTGTAAACAGACCGGTTTCGGCTATGTGCCACCTTCAGTATTCTATTTAGTATTCAATAGAACACTGAAGATGGCACATAACCGAAACCAGTCTGTTTACAAACCAAATTTGAAGTGGGATGACGAAAAATCGTTCCAAATTCAAAAAAACACCGTCGGAAGAAAAACACAACACTCATAAACTTTTATATTAACAATTAAAACAACCATTTAAAATATTTTCAAGCAAGTATGAAAAATCATAATTTGGGAGAAAAAAAATCATCATTTGGGAAAGAAAATCATAAAATCATATTTTGTTTTAAAAATCATCAAAAATATGATAAAATCATCATTCTGGCAACGCTGCTTTCGTCTTCTGCAGAAGTTGTCCGGATAGTTAACAGGGTGTTGTATAAATGATCAATATTTTTGGGCCTTTTTCCGCTGTCTTCAATTAGTTTCAACTGCTTTGCATGGTAGAATAATACAGGTAGTGGTGAAGCGTTAACGAACTTTTTTTTTTTGGGTTCGACTCTGTCAAAAGTTGTTTATGTTATACCAACACACACCCACACCAGAGACTTGCGCCGAGGGGTTTTGATCGGCGGCGGCTGGCTGGGAAAAAATAGTCGGCGGTGGCTCAAATTCGGCTGAAAATCGGCTGAAAATCGGCTGGAAATGCACATGGACATGTAATAAAAGTGAAAATTTTCATTTTGTTGTTAAATTAGTTTTTCTTTTTCATACCAATTCTTCACCAAACAAAATGCATAGAAATTAAGCATTGCTTTGCCTCTCAAAAATTTTTAAAATGTTATGAAAAATAAAGCAAAGGCTTGATTGTCAAACTTTGTTAAGGCTTGTCCAGATTCAACCTAAAAAGCTATTTGTCAAGCTAAAAATTAATTTCTCTGTTCGCAATTTTATGCATGAACATCAATTATATATTTTACCGTTGGAATCTAATTCATGAATCATGCTAGAATTATTCGGATATATAATACATTATAATTTATGTATATTGAAACAAACGTCTATACCTGATTTATTTGTATCATGATAAATGGCAAATTCTATATAGGAAAAACAGATAAGATAAATCAGGTTATTTTTCAATATAAAGTTTGACATTTGTCATGATAAAAATTTATCACGTATAGACATAGGCTAAAGCAAGGCGAATTGATACCAGGTGGCCTTATTATTGTAAATGAACTTTACCAAAATGTCAAACTCTATGTAAAAAAAACTAAATAAAAACTTTTTATGTATGCATTTCACATGACAGATAGGTGAAGTCCAGTTGTTGTCGTACTAATAAGGCCACTTGCTATTAATACGCTTTGGGTTACAATGAAAGTCTTTCTCTAATAAATTTTTAAATGTAATTTTCACTTTTGCAAAAAGCTGTTTGCTGGGAACTATCAATGAAAATTCGTCGAGTCTATAGAAAATAATAAATTATATACAGATTAAGAGCTTCTTCTCAAAGATATTTCTAATTACTAAATATGGTCTAATTTAAAAACTGGACGAAGAGGAAATCTTCATAAATTAACTTCGTTTGTATTTTCGATTCCTATTAATAATGCGTTTGTAAAGAAAGAAAAATAATGTAATTTCCCGAATTAATGATAAGAATTAATTTTAATGGAAATTTAAAGTTTTCAATATTTTTTTGCAAACAAATTAAAGTAAAGAAATACCAAATATATGTGGGAAAAAATAAAAATTCTTATGAAATAAAAAACAGGACCCATTAGGAAGTAAGTAATATAATCCAAATAAAGAAACAAATTTTCAACTCGAATCGTATATGGCAGAGCCCTGAAGGAACACATAAGAAATACAAACGAATTGATAATTTTCTCCTTTTTTAAGTCGGATAATGAATATTTATTCTTTTGAATAGTTTTTGACAGTTTTTGGCAGTTCGTCTTAGTAAATCAAGCTTTTTTTCTCTAAATGTCAAGCTTTTTCACAATTTTGATCTGGCAAGCCTAGGTCGCAGAGTAATGCATACAAAAATATTTTTCGTTATCTTACTCTACGTCTCCACCTAACCATAGACTACTAACTAGACCCGTCACTATACAACAACATTATTTTATAATGTGGTTTCTAATTTGACTATGTCCTTCATATTATCTTAGTAAGAGCACTTTGTATGTAAAAATGCACAACACATGACAACAGCCTCTTTTAGCTGTCAAAAGTGAGCATTCTGTTCCTAACCTGATATGCTGTTGTAACTTGGAGTTATTACTGCGCTGTTAAAACAATTGCACTAACAACTATGTTATACCCTGAAAAAAGCATTAACTTGAGCGGTCTACACTTAACATTAACTTGAAGTTAATGTTAAGTTGGGTGTAGACTGCAAATTACTAAAATAATGCTTGAACAAAAATTATGAAAAAAAACATAAAAAAGTAGAAGTGGAAATTAAAAAAAGCAATCGGCGGATTATTTTAAGCCGTTTTTGAGCCGAAAAATGATCGTCGCTGGCGGCTTCCATTAAGCCGATTTTAGCCGCAAGATAAATCGGCGGCGGCTGTGGAAATTAGTCGGCGGCTCGGCTTAGCCGTCTCGGCGCAAGTCTCTGGTAAACACACACATGTGAACATATACATTTTTTTTTTCAAATTTTCTTTTGTGCTTTTTGACAACCTCGAACCTAAACAACAATAAAAAGCCGTGTTGTTTTTGCTGTTGTTGGGTTGTTGTAGCTTCGCTACTACCTAGTATAATTCTACCATGCTGCTTTGTTAATAGCAGCGTTTAAAGTTTCCTCGAAAGTCTTCTCTTCCAAAACATCACTGTCATCTGAAGTAATATCTATTTCTTTTTACCGTCATTAAATGCATAAAATAGACGTGCATATATATTTTCTGAATTTTTTTTAAACAGGGCTGCCAGTAATTGCGATTTATCCCCAAACGTGGGGGTCTTACAAGTACTTTGGAGACAAAAAATTTCATTTAGGGAGAGGGAATTTTTCTGGGGATATTTAAAACAATTATGGGATTTTTTGGAGATTCCTTGTCGAAAATTTAATAGAATTAAAACTGACAATAAAGTTTGTTTCATTATGATTTGTTCCAACGCTTCTTTGTTTTCAAGTAAAACACTTTAAATTTGTGCTAAACAATTGCCAAATTAATTTTAAAAATAATAATGGATTCTCTAGGCCACTTCCGAAAAGTTGCGTAAATTCTGCCTTATTACGGTTGTAATAGTCGCGACGAAATAGATAAAATGTTGCAACGCTTGCTATATGTTTTACATTGGAGTCGTTTAATTTCGACTACGACTACGACAACCGTAATAAGGGCCTTTGCTTTGTGAAATTGTTTAATCGTTTATTTTAAATTAAATATATAAAGTGGATAATTTGGAATACATCAATGAAATCTTAAAAGATCAGAACAGATTCCTTCGTATGGACAGTATACATTTTTGATCTGAGTTTAAACAAAAACCAAAAAAAAAATGCAAACTAAAGACCAATGAAATAATGATTTTGAGACACAATTGGTTTCAATATATTAAAAAGGTAATGTCAGAAATAATAAAGCGCTAACCAGGGAATACGTTTTTTTTTTCAAAAGTATAAACAGTTTTCTAAAGTTTTGCTAGTCACTGAAAATTTTTTCATATAAAAAGTAGTTTCCTTTCGCAAATTTGGATAACTATCCTAGAAACGAATATCCAACAAATCTATATGAATTTTTGTCAAAGGTGTACAGCTTCTGAAGCATAACGCAATATACTTATTATTTCAAAAAGTAATGCCTATATATTTAAAAGAAATATTTTCTATAATATGCAATACGAACTATTAGAATCATTGTTATGGATACCTTAACGTGAATAAAATTTGCCGTCAAGCATTTGAGCATAAATTAATTTAATACAAAAACCATGTATGACATTTCATATTCTTCATACAGTACCGACACTGAAGTATATCAATTCTTGTACATATACATATAATAAATTCATGTAAAATATGAGTACAAAATAAAACAAAAAATATCATGTTATTTTTAATAAATATTACACGTGGGGATTTGTGGGGATTTTTCGAATTTGTTTGGACATAGCGACATATACCTGGCAGCCCTGCTTTTAAATAACACTGCGTGACAAATTTTAATTTTTGTATTTGGCAGAAACACCACTATATACCCATTAATCTAGAGGGAAATATAGTCAAACTGCGTAGTTTGTTTTTCATTTCCTCATCTTTTGTCTATTTTAAAGGACTTAACATTTTTCAAGAATGCTTATTTTAAGTAATTTTTTTTATCATATCCTAATATTTTTTAGCAAACTCGGTACCAAATAAAAGAAAGGCTCTGTAGAATTTTATAAAAATATTTACTTCAGTTACCCTGAATAAAAATATCAACAAATTTCCTTTTAAAAATATATCATTCCATATCCTTGAAAGTTTTCAATAAAAAAGTTTTTTTTTAATTATAAGATATAGCCATAAGTTGAATCTATAAGAAGTGGAAATTGTATGATTTTATCTATGTATCTTAGTTCAAAAGCTGTAATGGTTTTTTTTTCGATAAAAGTTATATGTAGAAAATTATTTTATAATAATTCTGGCAAAAAAAAGCCGACGTCAGTACAAAGAGCAATATACTTGATGGCCTTTCATATAAACAATTTTGAAAATCAGCATGCAAATGGAGGAATTGTGCTCTAATAAATATTTTGGGTTGAGGCGAGGAAGACTTGCCGCACCGATTTTCGTAGAAAAATTATGCGACCAAACTCTAAGCAAACCATTCCAAACAAAAAAAAAAAAGAATTTTGGAAGTCGGCCCACAAGTGGAGGAGCTATGCGATAATCAATATTTCGGGGGAAGCGGAAAAAATTTTCCCCTCCCATTTTCGAAAATAATTATTGGACCAAAGTGCTAGCGAATCCTTTCAAACAAAAAAACAATTTTGAAAATCTGTTCACAAATGACAAAGTTATGCATGAGGGGAGGGGGCAGCAAGTTTCCCCCTCCCATTTTCAAGAAGAATTATTGGGCCAAACTGCTAGCAAACCCTTTCAAACAAAAAAGAATTTTGAAAATCGGTTCACAAATGACAGAGTTATGGATGGGGGGCGGAAGGGCGAGCAAATTTTCCCCTACCATTTTCAAGAAGAACTATTGGGTCTAACTGCTAGCAAACCCTTTCAAACAAAAAAGAATATTAAAAATCGGTTCACAAATGACAGAGTTATGGATTGGGGGGAAGGGGAGCAAATTTCCCCCTCCGATTTTCGACAAAAAATTTTGGGACCGATTTTTCTCAAACCCTTTCAAATAAAACAAGACTTTTGAAAATCGGTTCACAAATGACAGAGTTATGAGTGGGGGAGAGCAATTTTCCCCCTCCGATTTTCGAAAAAAAAATTATAGGACCAAACTGCAGACAAACCCTTTCTAACAAAAAAAGAATTTTAAAAATCGGTTCACAAATGACGGAGTTATGCGTGTACAAACATAAAAAAGAAAAAAAAAGAACATACACACGAATTGATAACCTCCTTCTTGTTTGAAGTCGGTTGAAAAACAGCCATAATTTTGAGCCGAGAGGGATAAAATCGTAAAATGTGTGTGCATTTTAGAGTTTATTTAATATTAATATATTTTTTGATTATTTTGCAAAACAATCAAATAAATGTTTTGAAGAAAATATTGGAACAAATTTTTCCAAGGATATCTTTTAAATTTTTGTTCTGTTGATCTTCAACTTGTCTTCCATATCCTTGGCAAAAAGACCACGATGTATTAATTAATCTAGAGACTAAACTTGGGTAAACAACGTACTTGGTTTTTTATTTCCTGTTCTTATTTTATTTTATTTTTTTCATATTACATAAGTAGTAGGGAACTGTATGTCTGGCCCCCATTAAAATTTTAAAATTTGGGTAATTAAAATTTGAAATTTTGAAATTTTAATTGTTGTTTAATATGTAATTTGATACCCGTGGGGAAAAAATGAAAGTGCCCTGTAGGTAAAATGAGGTTAAAAAAATTGTGATGAATTATTATTGAGTTAATGATGAGGTGTTAGTGTGAAATTATATTGTAGATAATGTTTTGTGTTATATGAATTTCGGATATGGGTGTATCTGTGGGTGAGTGGTAGCGATGTTAGCCTGTCAGTAGAGAGGTCGTGGGGTTCGATTCCTACCATAGACCCTGGATGGTTTCCGTTGCTTCGTGGGTTGTGGTTGTGTTGAGATAGTGACCTATGAACAATTGATTGAGTCTAGACTGGATGGTTCTTATGGGGTGATATTGAGACATTGGGTAGTGAGTTTAGAGCTTGAAAGTATTGGCTTACTATAGACAATGTGGTTCTTATGGGGTCATATTGAGAGATTGGGTAGTGTTTTAGATTATATGTGGAAATAAAGAGTGTAGACAAGTTTGGTGACAACGTCACCAAACTTGTAGATAAAAAATTCGACTTGGGTTCCTACGGGGTTTATTGTGTCGCTATTATTATTTTTTTGTTCTTGATAATTTTTTGTTGTGCTTGTGTTTACATTTACTTTGTGCGTGGCTGTGGGTGCGTGGATGTGTGGGGGGTGGGGGTTTGTGGATGAGTGCGGCTGTGGGCGCGTGGCTGTTTGTTTGTGTGTGTGTTTCTTTTTTCTTATCTTTAGATTTGTTAAGAATGTGTGTATGTCGTTTCAAATGTCCGTCTTGTTTATTTCTTGGGATAATAATTTGATGATTTGTTTTGCAGAATCATGTTTATTGCTTTGTTTATTCAGCTGCACATGTTTTGAGAATGAGTCATCATTTGAAATGTCCGTCTGATTATTTGTTTTGCAGAATCATGTTTATGGCTTTGTTTATTCAGCTGGATATGTTTTGAGAATGAGTAATCATTTGATAACAACATTTTATTAGTCATCATTTATATAAAATAAAATATTACATAATGTTATGTTCTAGTTTTTTCTGTTGCTATGTATACATATGAATTTCATCATATCTCGTAATATCCATAAAAAATTAGACTTGATGACTACTACGCGATTCTCATAAGATGTATATAAGTATAAGAAATAATGTATATATTCATCGGTATACTCTAATATCTCAACAAGTGCTGTTGAAAGCAAAAAATTTATTAATAAACAATTTCATAGTGTTTTTAAAATAGAACTAAATAAATTAAATAAAATAATTATATAAAGTTAATTGTTGCTAATTAAATAAATAGTTTGAAAACAAACAAAAAATTTAATAATAAAGAAGTTTATAGTGTTTTTGAAAAAAGGATTAAATAAAATAATTAAATAAATTTGAATGTTGCTAATTAAATAAATAAATAAATAATAATGAAAGCTATGTTTGTGGAATATGTCAAAAGAAATACAAATACCAAAAGTCGTATTTCGAGCATAGCAAAAGTCATGCTCAACTACAACATGTGCAGATGCCAGTGTCATGTGATGTACAGCCTCCAATGCCTTTATATAACCCTATTCCTTGGAACAATATGCAACAGAAATATCCGGCGTCCTTTCAAGAGCTTCCAAGGACTTCGTACTATCATACGGGGTTGAACTATCAGTTTTCAGTACCCATACAAATTCCACATCATCTTCCTATTCTCTATCAATATACTTCACCAATGCAATGACAGCAATATAATATGCCCAACTATTATTCTTCAGTTTTGAATAATCAATTTGCCTTGACGATGGACAGTTCCAGATATCCTCAACAGCAACAACAACCACAGCAACAATATCAACAGCAACAACAACCACAGCCACAACATCAACAGCAACAACAACCACAGCAACAACAGCAGCATCATCAACAACAACAACAACAGCAACAACTAGATAATATTGTGTTTGATGACATTTATACTTCAAATTCTCCCAGCGGTAAATATAATGATACTCCTTTGAATGTAGAACCAAAATATTATGAAATAAACAGTGCATTAAAAAAAATATTGCAACATATGGAATTCCCAACAAAAAAGATGATCTTCTATTTGAAGACTTTGTTCTAGAAAATAAACCTATAATATTTTAAAATTCTATGTAACTCTTATTGGAGAGTACATAAAAATTGTTGGGGAAGAAATTGACTTGTGTTAAATTTCTCACAGATCAAAAATGGATCTATTGTGTCTGGGAAGTAATGTAGATGAGCTAATTGAAAAACAATTCCAGGACATTCATAATAAAATGTTTGAATTCGAGGAAAGAGACTCTGGGTGGACTTTAATAAGAATTATTCGCGCTAAAATAACATAAACAAAAGTTCATTGGCAAAAGGATCTCATTTAATAAGCACACCATTAAAACAAGCTAAAAAGCAGGCCTGTATCAACATTGAAAACAATGATGACTATTGTTTTAAATGGAGTTTAGTTGCCGCGTTGGATACCACAATAATAGAGCATAAGCAACGTTGCAGCTCATATAACATCGAGGACATTAGTGCTGATGGCATTTGCCTACAAAATGGAATTGTGGTCGATTTCACAAATTTAGAGTTCCCATTGGCATTAAAAAATATTCAAGTATTTGAGGTTAGCAATGATGGAATAAGTGTGAATGTGTTTGGGTATGATAATGAGAAGGATGAAATAATTGGTCCATTCTACAATACACAAAAAGAAAAAATAAAGCATGTTAATTTAATTCTGCTGGAAGCTGGAGACATTCACCATTACATTTTTATTAAAGATATATCAAGGTAAGCAAGTAAATACATGTGTATGAATAACTATATACATATATAAATTTATTCCTTTTACAGACTTTTGAAAGCTCAGACAACCAAGTGCCATGACAGACTTTTATTCTGTAATACCTGCCTATAATATACACACATTGAATGGACTATGGACCAACATAAAACGGAATGTGGGAAAATTAATGCTGCGTTACCTTCTCCCGAAAATAGTGTTTTAAAATTCAAAGACCACCAGCGGCAGATGGATGTGCCATTGGTTATATACGCAGATTTCGAGTGCATACTAGAAGACATTCAAACTACTGTAAGTGACAAAACTCAAGTTATAAAGAGGCACATTCCTTGTGCCTTTAGTTATTATATAAAATGTGTAGGTAATAATAGTTTAGATAAATTTAAGATATATACCCAACTATTATCCTTCAGTTTCGAATAATCAATATGCCTTGTCGATGCACAGTTCCAGGTATCCTCAACACCAACAGCAGCAACATCATCAGCAACAACAGCAGCATCATCATCAACAAACACAGCAACAACAGCAGCAATATCATCAGCAACAACAGCAGCATCATCATCAACAACAACAGCAACAACTAGATAATATTGTGTTTGATGACATGGATACTTCAAATTCTCCCAGCGGTATATATGATAACACTCCTTTGAATGTAGAGCCAAAATATTATGAAATAAATAGTGCATTCAAAAAGAATATTGCAACATATGGAATTCCCAAGAAAAAAGATGATCTTCTGTTTGAAGACTTTGTTCTGGAAAATAAATCTATTTTTAAGGAAAGACTTGAAAAAAGTTTGGTTAAACTTAATATTTTAAAATTCTGTGTAACTCTTATTGGAGAGTACATAAAAATTGTTGGGGAAGAAATTGATTTGTGTCAATTTTCTCACAGAAAAAAAATGGATCTATTGTGTCTGGGAAGTAATGTTGATGACCTAATTGAAAAACAATTCCAGGACATTCATAATAAAATGTCAGAATTCGAGGAAAGAGATTCTGGGTAGACTTTAATAAGAATTATTCGCGCTGAAATTAACATAAACAAATGCTCACTAGTAAAAGGATCTCATTGGATAAGCACACCACTAAAACTGGCTAAAAAGCGGGCCTGTATCAACATTGAAAACAGTGATGATTATTGTTTTAAATGGAGTTTAGTTGCAGCGTTGGATACCACAATAATAAAGCATAACGAACGTTGCTGCTCATATAACATCGACGACATTAGTGCTGATGTCATTTGCCCACAAAATGGAATTGTGGTTGATTTCACAAATTTAAAGTTCCCATTGGAATTAAAAAATATTCAAGCATTTGAGGATAGGAATGATGGAATAAGTGTGAATGTGTTTGGGTATGATAATGAGAAGGATGAAATCATTGGTCCATTCTACAATACACAAAAGGAAAAAATAAATCATGTTAATTTAATTCTGCTGGAAGCTGGAGACATTCATCATTACATTTTTATTAAAGATATATCAAGGTAAGCAAGTAAATACATGTGTATGAATAACTATATACATATATAAATTTATTCCTTTTACAGACTTTTGAAAGCTCAGACAACCAAGTGCCATGACAGACTTTTATTCTGTAATACCTGCCTACAATATACACACAATGAATGGACTATGGACCAACACAAAACGGAATGTGGGAAAATTATTGCTGCGTTACCTTCCCCCGAAAATAGTGTTTTAAAATTCAAAGATCACCAGCGGCAGACGAATGTGCCATTCGTTATATATGAAGATTTCGAATGCATACTAGAAGATATCCAAACTACTGTAAGTGACAAAACTCAAGTTATAAAGAGACACATTCCTTGTGCCTTTAGTTATTATATAAAATGAATAGGTAATAATAGTCTAGATAAATTTAAGATATATACTGGTGAGGACGCATCTGTAAAATTTGTTGGCTGGTTAATTGACGATTGTGAAGATATTTACAATCAGTTCCTCACCAGTAAGACAAAAATGAACAGCTTGATCCTTTCGGAAATATACAGTTTTCAAAATTCAATAAATTGTCACATATGTGACAAATTTCTCGGTAAAAATCGTGTAAGAGATCATTGTCATATAAGTGGTAAATATCGAGGTGCAGCTCACAATATTTGCAACTTAAAGTACCAAATTCCGAAGTTCACACCCATATATTTTCATAATTATTCATCTTATGACTCGCACCTCTTTGTTAAAGAATTAGGTAAAAAGTCTGACAACATAAAAGTCCTACCACTGAACAAAGAACTGTACATTTCACTATCTACATTTACAAAAATGACTGACAATTGCAATCTTGAATTCCGATTTTTAGATACTATTCGTTTTATGGCTGATAGCTTAGAATCCTTAGCTAATAATCTAACGGACAATGATTTCCATACGTTTAGGGCACACTTTAACACAAAGACAGAATTTGACCTTGTACGAAGAAAGGGTGTTTTCCCTTATGAATATCTTGATTCATTTGAAAAATTGGATGATGGTCAGCTTCCATCAAGAGAAGATTTTTTTAACAAATTAAATAACAAGGAATGCTCAATTGAAGATTATGAGCATGCAATGAAGATTTGGCATACCTTTAATTGCAAAACCCTGCGAGATTATATGGAATTATATCTCAAAACAGATGTGCTTTGTTAGCAGACATATTCGAAAAGTCTGTAAGGGGATTTATAATCTAGATCCGTGTCAGTACTATACTGCTCCAGGACTATCATGGGATGCCATGTTAAAACACACACAAATAGAACTAGAGTTGTTAACAGACATTGACACGTATACCTTCTTTAAAAAGGGAATACGCGGTGGAATGGTACAGTGCAGTAAGCGATATTCCAAAGCAAATAATAAATATTTAGATGATTTTGATGAAGACAAGCCTTCAGAATTTCTAATATATTTAGACGCAAATAACCTTTACGGTTGGGCGATGTCTGAGTATCTTCCTTATGGAGGATTCCGATGGCTGACAAGTGATGAGCTGAATCTGGATGTGAAAAACATAGATAATAACTCACAAGATGGCTATGTATATGAGGTCACTTTGGAATATCCTTCACATCTGCATGACTCTCACAATGACCTTCCCTTCTGTGTTGAAAACAAGAAAACTTTAGAATCAAACCATAAGAAATTAATTGCGGATTTTTCGCCAAAAAACTCTTATGTAATACATTACAGAGTTCTTAAGCAATGTTTGGAATATGGTTTGATTCTAAAGAAAACGCATCGTATTCTAGCATTGAAACAATCTCCATGGCTAAAAGACTATATAGATTTGAATACTAAACATAAAGCTTCAGCAAAAGCTGCATTTGAAAAAATTTTTTCAAATTGCTCAATAATGCTGTGTATGGCAAAACAATGGAGAACGTTGATAAAAGAAAAGATGTTAGAATTGTGACCAACAGGAATAAAACTAACTACAACCATTTGGGAGCTCAGGATTGGATATCTAAATCCAATTTTCATAGCATATCTTTATTTTCAGAGGATATGGTGGCAATTCAAATGAATAGAGTCAAAACATACTATAACAAGCCCATGTACTTGGGATTTTGTGTGTTGGAGCTTTCTAAATGGAAAATGTATCATTTCCATTATGGATTCATGAAACCCAAGTTTAAATCAAATTTATCTTTAAATTACATGGACACCGACTCATTTATATATATACAATAAAAACTGACGACTTTTATGACGACATAAAATCTGACATAGAACAAGAATTTGACACTTCCGATTACCCAAAAGATAACATATATGGTATTCCTCTTTTAAACAAAAAGGTGCTGGGTATGATGAAGGATGAGAATTGTGATAAGGAGATGAGAGAATTTGTGGGACTTCGGTCAAAAATTCGTTCTTTTAGCGTGCAATATGAAAATGATGTAAAAAAATCGAAGAAGGTTAAGAAATGTGTTCTTGAAAAATATAGTTTAGAGGCGTATAGAAATTGTTTATTTAATAAGTCTATTGCTTATGATGATATGTTAACATTTAAGTCAAAAGTTCATCAAATTTATACCAACCAACTAAATAAGGTTGTACTTAGTTATCAAGATGATAAAAGACAAATACAATGTGATGGTATAAATACATTAGCATGGTATAATTATCGAATTGAGGAAACAAATCCAGAATATGAACTGGATATGTTGCTAATGGAAATTGATAAGCTTCAAGAAGAATGATGAGTTTTTTACTTAAATGTAATTTGTTTCTGTTTATATGTAAATATTTAGTTATTAATGTTTAGTTATTAAGAAATTTTGTTTTGTTATTAAAAAAATTATAATAATAATGAAAAAAGAAAAAAAAATAAATAATAACTAATAAAAAAATCTTATTAGTATCAAAAAAATTAAACAATCTTTGTTTTATTTTCTTGTTCAGCCCTGATATCATCAAATTGAAAAAACGTTGACGTTGACTGTCCATACACGTCTTGCTGCTAGGAGAGAAAACAATGTTTGTTGGATCAAAATAATTCTTGTCTTGTTTTTTGCTTACTTGCAAATTTTTGTTTGTTTATAAGTTTAACTGTACTGTTAGATCCTGCATAATCTTGATTTGATTTGTTTATTTCTTGACAAAGGAATTTGAATTTCACAACATTATGAAATTATATTAAATTTAATTATTTCAACATTTTACAGAGTCAAAAAAGTTGGATAATCTCATAAGTTATTCATTAAATTTTTAACTTGAAAATTTCTTTAATTTTCCTAATTATCCTTTAGAAAAAATAATGCAAAACAGTGAATATTTTACTTTAATAATACTATTTTATTTATTAAATTTTATTATGATGGTTGAAACATTGTATAATAAGATTCCATTAAATTTTCTAATCTAGCTTTCCGTAGAAAGTATATCGAGAACCTACATGTATCAGGTCCTTCCTCACAATTAGGATCATACCAGGGACAGCATTTGAAATATCCTTCTGTGGTGTCTTCATCTTCCATAATATCAAATTCATCATTCTCCTCCAGCATATGTTGAAAAAATATGATCATTTCCAAATGATCGTATAGTCAAAAGTTATCAAAATCCGATATAAATTTATTAAGACTCCTTCTTATTTGACTCATTTTTGTTAATATTCCGTATTAATTTTGTTGCTGCTTACTTTTTCAATGGATTCGTCGATACTGATAATTTTTTCCTAAATAGTTAGCTACAAAGTGAATAAAATTCAATAGTATTTTTTCCTCCTCTTATATCCTTCTCCATTTTCCTATAATCCTTCTAGAATAGAGGGTATCGAATATACATATATCTCTTTCTAACTCAATTTCAAAGAGACTATTACAAAATTAAAAGGAACATTCATATTAATACTCCTATATATCTACCCCTATCTCTCTAGCACTATTTCTCCACATATACATACATATTAACCCTCTCACAATAAATATTTTGGGTTAGGCTTATTGGACTCATCATCGCTACTTTCAAGATCAATTTCAATTAAAGATTCAAAGTGACTAGATCTATTTAAAAAATGAGCTCCTCAAAAAATTTAATAACAAAATTTAATTCTCTAAAAAACAATAGTTTAATTCATATAAAGGATCTAGATGTAGCTGCTAAATATCCTGTTCAAAATATTACACGGGTAACAGCAAAATATGGACCAACACTAAGAGTTGAGATGGAAAAAACTATAATGTTTCTACCTAAAAGATATAATACTCTGACAGATGATGAAATTAAGGATCTCTCGAGTGGAATATTTCAACTACGCAGAGATGGCGAACAAAGCTTAATCCTTGAGAGTGCGATGGACGAATTTTTGATTCAAAATGCTCAATATCCCATTTGGGAATAAAAATAAATAAAAAATTAATTCTGTATAGTAAATTATAAATAAATAAATAAAAGTGCATTAAAGAGTTTTGTGAAATATACATATATATATATATATATATATATATATATATATATATATATATATATATATATATATATATATATATATATATATATATATATATATATATATATATATATATATATATATATATATATATATATATATATATATATATATATATATATATATATATATATATATATATATATATATATATATATATATATATATATATATATATATATATATATATATATATATATATATGTATATATATATATATATATATATATATATATATATATATATATATATATATATATATATATATATATATATATATATATATATATATATATATATATATATATATATATATATATATATATATATATATATATATATATATATATATATATATATATATATATATATATATATATATATATATATATATATATATATATATATATATATATATATATATATGTATTATATATATATATATACAATTGTGTTTTTTATTTAATATTTTCAGTTATTTCATAAAGAAACTTAAGACATAAATGGCCACAGGTATGTGTATTAAAATTCTGATGTTGATTATAGTTGTATTTTATATTTGTGGCCAGATATTTGAGTACTTCCGAAGGAGGTTGTAAGTTTCCAAAACTATCGAAATATTCTTTTTCATTGATGTTTTTATAATATGCTACCCAATGTGTACCAGGTCCGGTTGATATGTCCAAATTGCTTATGCCACATTCTTTTTTCTTTGGTCGTTTTGGTAGTGAGTCCAACATGAAAACTTCTCTAAAATATTGAATTTTGTTTGAAAAATATCACAAGTCGACTTCTGATAGTGGTCTATTAGGTAGCATTTTTAAGAGTTTTTTGTCTGCTCTTTATAAACTAAACCATAACCCTTTTTATATGGTTTTAGGTAAAGTCCTTTCCCAACAGCTATAGATTCCATCGCTTTATTATGGCGAGTTGCTTCATCAAGCTGATTTTTTTGCATTCTTTGTCGCATTTACAGCCTTAGCTATAGCAGCACCTCCAGTCGTTAGACTTCCAATTGCACACAGAGCAGTTAAAATCGGTATTAGTGGTAAAAAATCACCAATTTTTGGTACATTTATTATGCGAGGTATTATAACTTCGGATTTTCTGCCTTTTAATGTTTTGTTGATCGTTTTACGTGCTATTCTAATAGCATTGTTAAAGTCTAAAGGTTTTTTCTCCTTTAGTATTTTTGATGTAGCTCTAATTGATGAACTGAACAATTTTTACCATTTAATTTAGGTTTCTTAACATTTTTGTTTTTCTCCACACCCATACCAAATTTTGTTTTGGCTTTCATAGCGTTAGTAACCATATATGCAAATGATTTTTCTGCTAGACTGCTATCTTTTGATAAAACTCGATCCCAAGCTGAATTTTCAAGAATTTTATCAGCTTGATGTCTAATATTTAAATCTTTATTTTTAGAATAAGCTATGTCGTGATTTTTGCAGGCAGAGTCCAATAAATTGATTCCTTTATCACCTCGATTTAAACGTTTTTGTAGTTTAGTTCCAGGTCCACAGTATTGATATCCAGGAAGATGAAGTTCAACAGGAAGAGAGTTTATTATTTTATCTAGTAAACCTGCTCCAACGAAGGTGTTTTTATACTTTTGATAATGTATAACCATCTTATTTATTTATTTTTTCTATAATAAAAGGTAACAAACATGAATTGCATTTAGTTATAAAAATGCAGTTAGTAAAACAACATAACAATATTTTAGTTCGAAACATTGGTGATTCATCGAACATCAGTTCAAAAATAAAACATAGTTCACTCTTACCAAATTCTATTCGTGCTCTAATAGTGGGACCATCAAATTGTGGAAAGACTAATGTTATGATTGGCTTACTAGAAAGTCCTAATGGACTAAATTTTGAAAACATCTATTTATACTCAAAATCTCTATATCAGCCGAATTATGAATACTTGAAGAGATTAATTACACCTATTAAAGGAATGGGATATTACACATTCACCGAAAATGAATCAGTTATTCCCCCTGACAAAGCTAAAACTAATTCAATTATGATATTTGATGATGTTGCATGTGAGAAGCAGTATAATATACGAGCTTATTTTTGTATGGGTCGACATAGGGATGTTGATTCATTCTACTTGTGCCAAACTTATACCAGAATTCCCAAGCATTTAATAAGAGACAATGCGAATATGATTATAATGTTTAAACAAGATGAGACAAATATGAAACATGTTTATAGGGATCATGTTGCCAGCGATATGAGTTATGCAAAGTTTCATGAAATTTGTCGATTGTGCTGGAAGGATAAATATGGATTTTTGATGATAAGCAAAGATAATGAATTAAACAATGGGCGCTACAGAAAATTATTCGATTATTTCATAACAATATAAATTGCTCTACATAAAAGAAAAACTTTAGTATATAATCTGGCTTTAACCATAATACATCTACATAGCTCTTGAAATATCAACTATACCTGATCTAATTATCTACCTAATAAGCGGATCTGATAACCTGATCAGATACCTAATAACCTGATCTGATAACCTGATCAGATACCTAATAAGCTGATCTGATACCTAATATAACCTGATCTGATACCTAATAAGCTGATCTGATACCTAATAAGCTGATCTGATACCTAATAAGCTGATCTGATACCTAATAAGCTGATCTGATACCTAATAAGCTGATCTCATACCTAATAAGCTGATCTGATACCTAATAAGCTGATTTGATACCTAATAAGCTGATCTGATAACCTGATCAGATACCTAATAACCTGATCTGATAACCTGATCAGATACCTAATAAGCTGATCTGATACCTAATAACCTGATCTGATAGCCTGATCAGGTACCTAATAAGCTGATTTGATAACCTGATCAGATACCTAATAAGCTGATCTTATACCTAATAACCTGATCTTATAACCTGATCTGATACCTAATAAGCTGATCTGATAACCTGATAAGGTACGTAATAAGCTGATCTGATAACCTGATCAGATACCTAATAAGCTGATCTGATAGCTGGAAAATGGATGAAAAAATTTTAAAAGAGTTGGTTGCGACAAGAAATGTCTTGAAGAAAAAGCTTCGTAGTATAAAAACGGGCGAAATAGACACACGTGAACAACTAAAAGATACATTTAAACAGATCCTTTAAACAAATTTATAAATAATTCTAATAATATCAATGAAATTATCAAAAAAGAAAAGAATGAGATGAAAACAGAAATTCAATATAATAACAGTTCTAATCATCTTAAGAAACCATCAATTAAGTTGGAGACAAGTACACCAAAGAAACTTGTAGAAGAATCAATATTTGATACCAGCAATTCACTTGCTGATCCTAATGGTGAAAGTACTATTGATAATGATGATGATCACGATTTTTACTCTCAAAATTCAAATGCTGAAGAGAGTTACACTGACTTATCTGTTTTGGAAGGAAGAAATGAATTAGATACTAACTATGGTCCACATAAAGCTTTCAATAATGAATAGAAATTTGGTGATAGTAAGCTCAAATTAAATGAAAACAAAATACATGTTGGTAGTCAAATATGGGCTCTAACACCAGGACTATTTTCTCTAATGTTTCATAAAATACCAAAAAACTATGATAAATATGAACTAGAACTCTACAAAAAATTGTAATTAATACAAATGCGTACAGAAGAGACTATAAACCTGATGGACAAATCAAGGAAACGAAAGCCTATAAATATAAACATATTATTAAAAAGATGTTTAACGAGAAAAACCAACAGACTTTATCAATATCAATACCAAATAAGACAATATCTAATTATAAAGGTGATGGATTGATGCAGTTTAACCCTCATAAGCCAAACTATATATACTGGGATGATCCAAATGAGATGGTAGATCGACATCGACTACTGGTATCATCACAAGCTGCAGGTCATACTAATCATAATAACGAAATTGTATCAATCATTGAAGAACTTCGCGAAGCTAATATAATAGAATAATCTATATAAAGTAAGTCTGTTGATAAGTTTGGACATTATCTCAACGATACAAGCAATATAATTTCATTGAAAAATGCCCCTAAAATGTTGGGGTTCTTTATGGATACGAGCAACAACATCGATGTCCAAAACAAAAGAATCAAAAATGTGGTAAAATCTGTGGAAGAAGACGATGTTGTCAATAAATTGTTTCTGCAAACTCAAATCGAAGAAATAGAACACAAGCTATGAAAATGCTTTAAGGAAGATAACAACAATATTCATGATACTCTAAGAACTCAAATCGAAATGCTACAACCTGCAATAATATTACAGTTGGAAGAGAATAAGAAAATGCAAGAAACTATTTCCAAAATCAAACAATTTTTGGAAGACGGATATCTACAAAAATTTGTTGAAAGTATACAAAAGAAACGTTAATGAAAAGATTTATAGATTTGAAAATTACATGTTTGTGTCAATAGCTAAAAGTGTATCAAATAGATCACAACACATCGAAAATAATTCTTAATACTAAAAAATTACTTCAAAAAGAATTTTGGTAAATGAACTCCATAAACAAGCTCGAAAATCTTTTTTACGTCGTAGAGTTGTGATGAAAGGAATAGATGATCTTTGGCAAGCTGATTTAGTTGAAATGGGAAATTATCCTATGGACAATAAAAATTATAGATTTTTGTTAACTGTAATTGGCACATTCTCCAAATTTGCATGGGCAGTACCACTTAAAACAAAAACTGCACTTGAAACAACCCAAGCCATGTCATATATTTTTCAATTGGGACGAGTACCAAAAAACCTACAAACAGATGATGGTAAAGAATTTTCAATAAACACTTTGGAAAATTGATGGATAAGTACAACATTAATCACTATTCAACGTATAGCAGAATGAAAGCATCAATAGTAGAACGATTTAATAGAATTTAGTTTTAATGGTACATACAATTGGCTTGATATCTACAAAGATCTATTAGAAGCATATAACAGAAAAGTTCATTGTACCATTAAAATGGCTCCAATTAAAGTCAACTCTTCATATGAGAAAAAATTATTGAATACAGTATACAGTCATTTGAAAATTTATAAAATATCGAAATTTAATGTTGGTGATCATGTGCGCATAAGCAAATATAAGCATATTTTTGAAAAAGGTTATACTCCAAATTGGACAACAGAAATTTTCACAATTAAATCTATTCAAAATACATATCCCACACCATACATATTAGAAGATTATCGTGGAAATCCTATTGAAGGTGGATTTTATGATGAAGAACTTTTAAAAACAAGATTTCCTAATTCATATCTAGTTGAAAAGATTATTAAAACCAGAGGAGCTAAAGCATTTGTTAAATGGTTAGGATTTAGTAACGATCACAAATTCTTGGATAAGTAAAGATGACATATTATAGTTTAAACAATATCAGCAATTATTATACATACATACTTAGTACTTAAGATTATAATGTAAATTTGAAATAAAAAAGATGAAATAAATATGTAAATCCTTTTTGTAAACAATTTTGTGTTGAACTTATTTATTCGTAATCAGACAGTCGTAATGTCAATAACACTTACTCTAAGCTCCAACTCATAAGAGTTATCCGCTAATTACTTCCCACCTATTGATTTAAATGGGGCATATGAGTGTGCTTTAACTGATTTTCATTCATATAATAGCATCCCAAATGTTGATGTCTACAACAATTTGTTTCATATAGGTGAAAATGTGATTGAAATACCAATTGGATCTTATGAATTGAATGATATAGTTGATTATATAGAGGAACAATATAAACGCTACAATCCAGAAAATAAAATTTTTATAGAAGCCAATAAAGCAAGTTAAAGTCAACAGCTCTAAGGATGCAATATATTTTAATAAAGAAAATACAATTGGAAAACTCTTGGAATTCAATAGTAAAATCCTAACTCCAAACGTAGATCATTATTCTGATCTTCCAGTTAATATTTTCAAGGTGAATCTGTTGCGAATTGAAAGTAGTATTGCTGTTAATACATATATGAATAATTCCAAGGCGCATACACTACATGAATTTCCGATTAATGTGCCTCCAGGCTATAAAATAGATGAGATACCTCGAAATCTCATCTATTTACCGGTGAACTCCAGAGAGATAAGTTCACTAGCTCTACGAGTAGTTGATCAGCACGGTGATTTAATTAATTTCCGAGGAGAGGAAATAACAATACGAATTCATTTAAGACCTACTAATTAATGCTAATATTCAACTCGAGTATATCACAGAATATAGCAACAACAACAACACCATCAGCATACGAACCTAAAATATTATCACGACATAAACCACAATTAAAGAGGTCAATTCATCAAAAAACTCTAACGACAGCAAATAAAAATTTTCTCAAGTCAAAGAATTTTAAATTGAAGGCAAAATGAGTTCAATAATCAATGTCTTAGATAAACCCTTATCTGATGAAAATATAATCAAAAAGGACTATCATACATACGTGCCATACCTACAATCTTACAACATTAATGATGAAATTCGCATTTCAATTCAAAATCAATATTTGTATGTGTTACCTAGTGAAAGTTATATATATGTCGAGGGATCTGTAGTAGATGAGAAAACCTCCACATCTACAGACAACTTTAAATTAAAAAACAACTTTGTTGCATATCTCTTTGATGAAATTCGTTATGAACGTAATGGTATTGAAATTGATCATACAAGATATTTAGGGGGTACAAATACCATAAAAAATTTGGTTTCTTTATCACCAACGGAAAGCACTGGAATGCAGAATGCTGGCTGGAATAAAATTGATGATTTCAAACTTATTAATGGATATTTTAACTTTTATGTACCCTTAAAAATGCTTTTGGGTTTCGCTGAAGACTACAACAAAGTCATACTAAATAAAAAACATGAATTGATACTCTTGCGTAATAAGAACGATGAAGATCTTGTACACTCGAGCGTTTCCGCAGAAAAAGCAAAACTTTCAATTTCACTCATCTCATGGAGAATTCCACATGTACAGTTATCTGATTTTAGCAAGTTGAATATGATAAAAATTATTAACAATGGTGCTTCTATACCGATGGCATTTCGTAGTTGGGATTGTTATGTGAATCCACAACTTAATACAGGAACAAGTCATATCTGGAATGTTAAATTAGCTGCAAGTAGAGAACGACCCCGTTTTGTATTGATTGCTTTTCAACAAGAAAATAAGTTTGTTCATTGTGACCTGACAAATTTAAAAATACATTTAAATTCAGTATCATATCCATATGATGACCTAGATATCAAATTTAAGAATGAACGCTATGCAATTCTATATGATATGTATCTAAGATTTCAACAGAGATATTACATGAGAGAATCTCAACCGCTGCTAACTGCTCAAGAATTTAAAAACAGTGCACCGATTATTGTAGTAGATGTCAGCCATCAAAACGAATCGCCCAATATCGGACCAATTGATATAAAAATTTAATTTGAAACAGCTACAAATATTGCCTCAAAGACATCAGCTTACTGCATTCTTATTCTTGATCGCATAATTGAATATGTACCCATAAAAGGACAAGTCCGAAAAGTCTTATAAATTAAACAATATGGATGATAATATAGTTTGTATAGATATGCAAGGACTCAAAAGGGATTCAAATGATTTCATCGCAAAAGAAGTAGCGATCGTTTTCAACAACAACAATGAAGCCATAAATTTCATTACAGAACCATCCTTTGATTTTAAATGTCTATCGCCAAAGAAGTAAACTGGTTAACAAAGAACTATCATCACCTAAAGTGGAACGAGATGGATCAGTCACATTTCAAAGCGTCTGCAAGTTTTTAAAAGCTAATGTACGCTATTCTAAAATATATGTTAAAGGAGAAGAAAACAGACAATGGCTAGAAAAAATACTTCAAAAAAGAGGACTTTGGATGCATCAACTTTAAACAAATGGAAATTAAATATCCCGAGTATTTCTATTGTAATTATCACACATATGGTATTTGCGCATTAAGAAATGCTCTTTTACTATCTTGTTTAAAATAAATTATGTATTATTAATATTATTATTTGGTGACGTTGTCACCAAACTTGTCTACACTCTTTATTTCCACATATAATCTAAAACACTACCCAATCTCTCAATATCACCCCATAAGAACCACATTGTCTATACTAAGCCAATACTTTCAAGCTCCAAACTCACTACCCAATGTCTCAATATCAACCCATAAGAACCACATTGTCTATACTAAGCCAATACTTTCAAGCTCCAAACTCACTACCCAATGTCTCAATATCACCCCATAAGAACCACATTGTCTATACTAAGCCAATACTTTCAAGCTCCAAACTCACTACCCAATGTCTCAATATCACCCCATAAGAACCACATTGTCTATACTAAGCCAATACTTTCAAGCTCCAAACTCACTACCCAATGTCTCAATATCACCCCATTAGAACAACAGCCTAAATTTCTATAACATCAAAAAGCATTACCCACACTATAATTTTTCACAATCTTCACTATACACATTTTGCCTACAGGGCACTTTAATTTTTTTACCCACACATTTGTTTATTTAACATTTGCACATTTGTTTATTTAACAATTAAAATTTTAAAATTTCAAATTTTAATTACCCAAATTTTAAAATTTTAATGGCCGCCGCACATACAGTTCCCTACTACTTATTTATTCTTGCAGTTTTATTTGTGAATTTGTATACATTCATATGTATGTATGCGCAGAAAATGTATTCGGAATTCAATTTGAACTTCTGGAAGCGTTATTGCGAGTAGTAAAATATATAAATGCAAATAATACTTTGTTGCACTTCTTCTGCACCTTCTCAAGAAATGCTGAACCAATTTAATTACTATACTCTTTGGGATGAAGTTTATATTGTTCTTGATAGGCAATAAAACTGTAATTATATAATTTTTTTTGGAGTTTACATCTGAACAATCGATTTAATATTAGGAGTAAAATCATGAATCATAAAATTAAAAATGTAATCATAATTCTATATTCAAATTTAATACATAAGCTATGAATAGGCATATAAACCAAGGAAAAACTAAGAAAGCAGACTGGAATTTTGTTTATAGAAGTTTAATGCAAAATCATATCACATGAAATTCTGATAATATATTAAAGATGTCACTGAATTAGTTTTTTCAGTCTGTCTATTTTAAACAAAGTCACAAACATTGTAAAAGAGGATATAAATACTTATGTATATGTGACCTTTTGACAAAACAACTTAAGTACATAAATAAAAAAATTAGGAGCGAAAAAATTAAATTGCGCTTAAAAGATTTTCATATTAAACGTAATTAGGTGACTTTGGTTAGAGCTTTATATGTATATTCAGCCTTATCATGAATTCAACATGTGAAAATTTCATAATGAAATTTTTTGTTCACGTGGATTTTAATTCCGTATCATGAACTCCTTGTGAATAAAAATACATACGTTGATTTAAATAAATGTTTGTGAAGTATTTTGCTAGCAAACAAATTAAAAAAAATTTTTTTTTTGGAATTTAAACATTCGGAAATTTTCACAACACATTTTATATATAATACCAATTGTTCACACGTTCGAAAATTGCCATGTGAAATTTTATTTATAATAAGGCTAATTATATGTTTATATCTTCACATATTCGAAATTGGACTTATTTAAGTTCGTTTGCAAAAAGTCGACAAAAGTAAATATACTATTTTACCACAAAATATCTAAGCGGCAATGGCCTTTTAATGCAAAATTTATTTTATAAGTTCATCTTGAACGAAATAGTAATCGCTTAGAAAATATATGTTAACGTAAGTGTAAAGCAACGTTGAGGAAAAATATAAACAGAGATGTTTAATTTGTTAAGTTTTTGATATATTAAAGCAAAAATAATAGCAAATTTTCAATATTGAATTTTTTAGATTTGCTCAAAGGTAAAATTTTACTTCGGATATTTCAGAAAATTTGTGTTTTTACAACATATGAATTTTGAAATATATTTAGCTTAAAATTTTATTCGATTTTATATTCCAAAAAATTTCCAGTCTGTCTAATAAAATATGTGAATTTCTCTACAAAAATATCATTTTCCATTCCCTGTCTATAAAGAATATAATAAAGCCTTGTAGAGACGGTTGTAAGATCTTACAATATTGTCTGACAATAAAAAATTGTCAGCACAAGGTACATTGTTAGTTCACACGGCTGTATCAAAGTTGTTAGAAAAGCTTACAATTTATTGGCAGACAGTTGTCTGCCAATAAATTGTACACACCATACCTAACTCATATTTTTTATATGTTCGGTGCGCCAAACCCATAATAAGCTGACGATGTATTGAGTTTTATTTCTTTTTTTAACGAAAAATAATTCTTAAATTATTAATTTCCATAAATATTTTATTTTAATGTATGCTCTTTTCCTTTGATGGTATAACGTTTTTGTACAAAGTGTATAACATTACATATGTATTAAAAATATTAGAATTGAACATCCCATTGAAGTAGAGTTTGCCTTCTTATGTATTATTTTTGTATGTATGTATTATATTTGTTGATTTTTGAAAAATTATGTTTAACTAGCAAAAAAAAATTTTTTTATTAACGGCACCCGTATCGAACCAACATCGTCTAGACCGGCAGTCATTCGTATTATACCTTGACCTACAAATGCTCTTGCTATTCTTTTCATTTTGAAGTACGTAAGCTTAAACTGTTTAAAAAACATTAGCTGCTTATCTAGATTTAAATTCAACTCTTTCATTTGTTGTGGCCACCGTGGTGCATACCGTTGATCGGTATATCTGTACATTTTCTCTCGAAACGTGTTCAGATTCAGATCACGGCGGCCGAAAATTTTTTAAATGCTCCTTTTTTTAAATGTTAAAATACTTATTTTACTACGTTTTTTATTTATTCGCTTTGATGTATGTCTGTTCGAGTGAAAAATCGTTATTAATTTTAAGCTAACTTTCTGATGAGCTAGTGACTTCTAATTTTGCACAGGCATTGGTTTTCAGTGACAATACAATATTATGATTAAAAAAAGTGGGCAGCGACATGCCTATAAAAAGTAAATATGCGATTTGAACTATTTGTACTTAGCTGATTTCTATGCACATTTGGTTTTCTTGACAGTCACTTTTAAGAACATAGTAGGTATAAAAAAATTCTTTCCTTAATAATTATTTCATAAGATAGTAGTCAGGAACCGAAAAAAAATAAAATATACAGGTATGTGATGGAAATCGATTCCGAAAACGAAGCAGTTTTGAAAGGTGTTTTTTAATAATATATCTTTATTAAAAAAATTTTATCACATATATTACAAAAATGTTTCTTTATTACAAAAGAGTTTTATCCAAAAAATTATAAAAATTTGATGAAAAGTGCTTTAAAAGGGACTTGCAAAAGTGCTTCGTTTTCAAAATCGATTTCCATCACATACCTGATAGTAAACAAATTAATAATAGTAAAAGATAAAATCAATAAAATAGTTATTTGGGATACATTTTTTAGTACCGTATAGAAAACTTGCGAAAAATTTTTAGAAAACCAATATCTTTTGAGCTCAATTGATTCAAAATTCATATTTTCATTATTTAACGCAAAACTAATTGTAATACAACCGTAGTATTGCTTTATCTGCCCTGTGTTTTAGTTCACTTTTGATTTAACTGCACACAACTATTAATTTGTCTCACTATTCTTTAAAATCCCATATAAATTCGATGTTTAAGTCCGCTTTGCATTTTAAGATAAATGCCTTTAATTTTTGACATTTTAAAACTATTGTGACACAGAAAATTAATCTTAGCTGGATTTGCTTTCTGTAAATATTATTCAAAATACTTTTTAGATGTACTTTGTATGCCTGCATATTTAACATACTTTTTTGGCAGATTTAAATTAGCTATATTCAAATCAAATATCAGTAAGCACATTAAGGCAACGAAGAACATTGAAGCTAACAGCATTTTTTTACTTATCCGTACAAAAAATCGGGAAAGTTGATTGTTCAGCTAAGTCAAAATGGAAAGTCAATTGGAAAATTTTTACTTAAACCAACAACAACATGATCTACTAATATATTCTTACTCGGCGAAAGCAAGCATGTACATTAAGGGCCTTATTTTGTAAAACGCAACGCCAAGCGTTGATAAATTTTGTATGGAAAAAATGTAATTTGCAAAAACAAAACACACATAAAATTAGTCAACGCTTAGCGTTGCGTTTTACAAAATAAGGCCCTAAAATTTATTTTAGTCACATAAAAATTTGTAATTCCTTTTCAGTTTTAGAAAAAATCCACAAAGCTTTTGGAAAAATCGATTTTATAAAGAAATTTATGAACTAATTTTCGTCTAAAAATTAAAAGTTATTTAATTAAATATACATGAAAATAGTGTTTTGCGTTATAAAAAGGAACAAGTTGCGAAATTGTGTAACTTTTTAGTCTTTTTTCTGGAGAAATATATTATAGAACACAAAAAAGGAAATTTTTCTATACATCGCTACCAATTCAGTGATTGCAATGACAATCCTATGTAATAATCATTAGAAATGTTCGAAATTTGCATTACTTCCGGATCGCAAACTCTACATTTTCATGACTTCTTTGGAGTGTATTTTTTTACGAAAGTCACTACGAAAGTTTTTTTTTTCCGTAAAATGTTGCATTGATTATTTTCAGTGTATTCAAATTTCAATTTAATAAAGTGATTTGCACCATTAGGGCTTAAATTTTTTCTAATAAAGTAAAAATCGCAATCCTCCAATTGATCCAATTTGAGAAAAGACAACAAAATAAAGAAATTCACTTTTTAAAGAAATTAAATAACAACAAAAATCGAATTTAAAACTTCAAAGTTATTATTGTTTTTGATGAAAGGGGGACGAACAACATTATTTTTCTTTATAGTTTTTTTTATCGTCCATAAAAACATAATAAATATTCTGGTTTCGATATTTTCAAAATATCACCTTAAATATTTTGCAAATAGGTCGTAATTACGTAAAATATTTTGCAAACCGGTTAAAAGTCCGGTTAAAAATCTTTAATTTTAGATTTAATTATGAAAACTAACTTTCAAGAGAACTATTCCTATTTTTTTACATATATATAATATAATTGTAGGTATATTATAAACAAAATTGTTTGAAAAGTTCACTTTTAGTTGAATTTTTAAACCATTTTAAAATGTTGGTTTTCCATCCTTGAAAACAAATTTCCCACCTCTAGACACTAAATGAAATGTAATATAAAAAGGGTAATTGCACAAAAAAATAAGTTTAGCTCAAATTAGCAATCATTTAACTAAGCCTCTCTAGTGTAGAGGGTGAGCCGAATACATCAGTATTACCTGTTTTTTATTATCACTCTATTTTATTTTGACTGTTTGTTGTTGCGGTAACCTTAGTTATAGATATCCTCTGAAAATTGCAGGTCTCTAACTATTACGGTTTACGAGTTAGAAGCTTGTGACTGACGGACATCGCATCGAAAACTAATACATAATAATAATAATAATAATGTATGAAAAACTAATTACAACAATACAAAAAGGGTAAAATTACAACAAACACATGACGTACAGAAAATCCAAAAACACTTTCTATTACGAATAATGTATTAGTACAAAACACAAGACATTACACTATTTCACAAATGAGCTCGTTTGTGGATGAGTATGTGGTCAGACTGGCGTGCGGAAGGTGATGTGTTCGATACTAGTTCTTCTTACAACATTTTTAAAATACATATTGTTACGAAATGAAAATGCAGATTCAAATGTAACGACACAAACTGACAACCCGATCATTATCTGCTTTATACCCCTAAATCACTGTAATAAAATCAAAACCTGGCAACCAAGTACCACAATTAAACTTGGCATCACTCGACAACTGCCAATAGAATTCAAAATAACGGAAAATGGAAGTTTCCGGAATCTTCAGGAAACGGTAGCTAGAACTTTCAAGATTATTCGAGACTGCTTAATCGCAATTACAAACAGTGACATTAAACTTAAACTGCAAGAGATGTAGACTTGATGACAGCGTAATTTGTTAAGTTGCAAACATTAGAGTATGTGTGTGTGCGAAGATAAACCAACAGAAGAATAATCTCATGCATCTACACACGCACATACATTGCACCATAGCAAGACCAAAATGATCATGCCGTACACTTAAAGATGAAAAGAGACCTGAATTACAGTACAGTTAAAGATAAAGAGAGACGGCTGTATTCCAGAAAGTTAGCGAAGTTACCAGAAGGTTTTATAATTGACTATATAAGGGGAGGCTGCCAGACGACAAAAAGAAGTGTGTTTTTAAACTTAGACGAGTAAACATCGCCAAGAATAGTTAGTGTGTACATCGCGTTTAGTTGTACGTGTTTTTAAAGTAATAAATAAAGTGTTACTGAGAATTTATTTGTAAAATAAATATCCGTGTTTTATTTTATTGCAATTCAACGAATCCTGTGAAAATAATAAAACCGTTTTTATGTAAAGGACTAAAAACGTAACAATTGGTGTCAGAAGTAAAATTGCAAAATAAAATAAAAAGGACATTATTAATTAATAAAAAGGACATTAATAATAATACAAAAGGACGTTTAAAAAAAATAGAAGCCATGAAGTTTGAAGAGCTAAAAGTTGAGCAGCTAAAAAAAGAGCTGAGTAAGCTGGAACTGCCAGCAACAGGCAATAAAGTGGAACTTCAGAAGAGGCTGATAGATGAGTTCAAGCAGCGTGGCATCGACATCGGGACATACGAATTTGAGGATAAAGAGGAAATAGAGGTATGTACTCGTGCCACGACAAGCAACATGGATTTAAGCACAATGTTCGCCGCTATGATGGAAAAATTTCAAGAAGTTAAAGAAACATCTAGAGGTAACAATGAGAGAATGCTGGCTGAAGTTCAAGAAACATCTAGAGCCAACAATGAGAGAATGCTAGCTGAAGTTTGAACTTTCTTGAGAAACATCTAGAGCTAACAACGAGAGGGTGCTAGCTGAAGTTAAAGCCACAAATGAGAAACTTCAAGAAACATCTAAGACCACAAATGAGAAACTTCAAGAAATTTCTGAGGCCATAAATAGAAGAGTAGATGGCATTGAAGTACAAGTCAGCAAATTTGACGAGAAACTCTCAGAACTAGAGAATAAACTTCATAGCCTAGAAATTGGTGGCGTCGAAGTGCATGTAAAAGATGTGGACGAGAAATTGCATGACTTGGAAGCAAAAATTGTTAATCTTCAGTGTCAAGGAGGGCCAGTGAGAGTTATTCCAGAGGCTTCCAGCAGAGTAAAGACGCCTTGTTTCGATGGCAGCGCACCTTTGAACATCTTCAAGTTCCAGTTCGAAACAGTTGCCAGCAAAAATGGTTGGAACAGTGAAGAAAAGGCCATAGAGCTGATTTTGGCCTTAAAAGGAGCCGCAGCAGAAGTACTTGAAACCGTACCAGGGAGCTGCAGATATAATTTTGATGACATAATGGCAGCACTGCAGCGGAAATATGGTGGCGAACATAAGCGAGATATATACCGAATGGAATTGCGATGTAGAGGACAAAAGCCCAATGAGTCTCTACAAGATTTCGCAATGGAAATTGAGCGGTTAGTGCAGCTTACGTATCCAGGTGAAAACCACCCATTCCTGGATCATGTCAAAACAGAGGCGTTTGTTAATGGCATCCGTGATCCTGACATCAAGCTTGCAGTGTGTGCTACACAAAAGGCTACATTCGCAGAAATGGTTTCATTTGCACTAGCTCAGGAGACTGCTAGGGTGATTTGGAAGCCACAGGTGTGCAAGGTGCGGAACGTGGAAGTCATTGCCGAAAATGAGAGTGATCTAGTCTCTAGCATCAAGGAGGCAGTGAGACAAGCATTGGCGGAGAAGGACGGCAAAGTAAAAGCTGTGTTATAACTGCGGCAAAGTTGGCCACTTCCAGCGCAACTGCAAGGCGCCAAGAAAAAGAGCCAGATCTGTTTCGCCACCAAGGAATAGTAAACGGGTGAACCAACAAACAACACAAGAGTCCCCGTTAAACTAAAACGAGCTAGCACTAAGGGGCAAGAGCTAGCTCCCACAAACGACGGCCCCACAATCTCCATATCAGTAATGCAGCAGAAAAATAGCAACCTTACTGCATGTGGATACATCAACGGCGAAAAGCACATCTTCACCATAGACACAGGAGCGTCGCAGTCAATAATCAGGCCCGATATAGTGAAGGGGAAGTGTGAACCTTTAAGGAATATAAGACTACGTACAGCTACTGGGGAGCCTGCCACTGTCTACGGTAAGACTGAAGCGAAGGTGACTATAGCCAATATAAGCGTGAAACATGTGTTTATCGTTGCCGATATTGTTGACGAGGTTATTATTGGAGCCGATTTTATGATAAACCATGGCATCAACCTGCATATGGGGCAACAAGTGATGATTTGGCGTAATGTTGAAATACCGCTTGATGTTGGATATGACAATCAAACGCACGTAAGGAAACTAGTTGCTATTGAAAACCAGACGATACCACCGCAGTCTGAATCAGTAATATGGGCACGCATGGAGGGAGATTGTGAAGACAATCGGTTGTGGGTAGTAGAACCAACAGAAATTAAGAGCGAGCTATTAACAGCAAAAGCCCTCGTAAAAACTTGCAAAGGAGGAAAGATCCCTATAAGAGTACTTAATTTATCAGGCAACGAAAAAGTCGTCAGCGGAAATTCTGCTATGGGCCAATGTACTCCACCAGAGGCAATAATAAACTGCGAGCGAAAGCCAGAACCAGCCAATATGTCCGCAAAAGAACGTGAACAATTTGAAGAGCATGTGGGGATGTGGGTAGCAGGATTAGCAGCTCCTGATAGAAATAAAGCTAAACAGCTGCTAAAAAGGCACACCAGCGTCTTCGCCTTGAAAGATCAAAGCCAAGGGAGAACGGCAATAGTGAAACATGAAATAAATACAGGCGAAGCGAGGCCGATCAAACAGCCACCCAGAAGTGTACCCCTAGCAAAATGGAATGAGGTAAAAGAACTTGTCCATGAAATGGAGCGGAATGGTGTAATCGAGCCATCTGCAAGTCCTTGGAGTTCGCCCGTGGTCTTAGTCAAAAAGAAGGATGGCAGTACGAGATTCTGCGTTGACTACAGAAAGCTCAATGACGTTACTAAGAAGGACAGTTATCCACTACCAAGAATTGACGACACCTTAGACACGCTGGCTGGAACGAAATGGTTCTCCACGTTAGACCTACAAAGCGGATATTGGCAGGTGGAGATTGCAGAGAAAGATAAGGAGAAAACTGCTTTTAGCGCGAGCGATGGATTATGGCAGTTTAAAGTTATGCCATTCGGGCTCTGCAATGCTCCAGCTACTTTTGAACGCCTAATGGAACGAGTGCTGAAAGGACTTCACTGGAAGACTTGCTTGGTGTACCTTGATGACATCGTCGTGATGGGAAAGACTTTTGATGAGCACCTCAAAAATTTGGCGGAGGTTCTTCAACGCATATCATCAGCTGGTTTAAAACTTAGCGTGAAGAAATGTGCATTGTTCCAGAGAGAAGTAAAGTATTTGGGCCATCGAGTTACAGCAGACGGAATTTCAACGGATGAAGATAAAATACGAGCAGTAAAGGACTGGCCTCGTCCGAAAAATCTTCATGAACTGCGCAGCTTTCTGGGCCTTTGTACCTACTACAGACGCTTTGTACCAAATTTTGCCAACGTCGCTGCAAGCTTGCATGAGCTAACCAAGAAGTCGAGGCCGTATCACTGGGGCGAACAGCAGGAGAATGCGTTCCAGACACTAAAGGATTTACTGAGTACGTCACCAGTACTAGCCTACCCCATAGCTGGAGAGAAATTTTTGCTTGATACCGATGCGAGCGGCTATGGCATAGGAGGTGTGTTGTCGCAAGTTGTCAATGGCACAGAAAAAGTGATAGGCTATTATAGCCGTATACTCTCAAAGCCTGAGAGAAACTACTGTGTGACACGACGTGAGCTTTTGGCAGTGTTGGAGTGCATAAAACACTACCATAAGTACCTGTATGGCCAACACTTTACGCTGAGGACCGACCATTCTGCATTGAGATGGCTGTTGCAGTTTAAAAATCCTGAAGGGCAGCTAGCGCGCTGGATTGAACGTCTTCAAAGCTACGACTTCAGCATAGAGCATAGAAGGGGCGTAAAGCATAACAATGCAGATGCTTTATCGCGACGGCCCTGCAGCTTGGAGTGCAGACATTGTGTTAAGGCCGAAAAGAAGGAATGTGTTATTGATGTTCGGCTAACGCACATCGATTCCGATGAGGACTGGTCAGGGGCACAGAGAAACGACACCATATTGGCGACAATTATAGCAGCCAAAGAGGAAAATAGAAGACCTGCTCGCAATGTAATATCAGCTGAAAGCCCACTTGTGAAATGTTATTGGGCTCAGTGGAATAGCCTGAAGCTGATAAACGGGTGCTTGTACCGCGTATGGGAAAGTGCAGATGGTAAAATGGCTTCCAACCTAATAGTTGTGCCATCCTCCAAGGTGAATAAAGTTTTGCACGAGTTCCACAATGGTCCTAGTGGCGGTCATCTGGGAGTGACAAAAACGCTGGAGAAGCTAAAACAGCGTTTTTATTGGGTTGGGTGTCAACAAGCCGTAGCCGACTGGATAGCAAACTGCCCACAGTGCATCGCAGCAAAAGGACCAGCAAGAAAAAGTCGAGGACAGCTGCAACAGTACAACTCAGGTGCACCATTTGAGCGGATAGCAATGGATATAGCAGGTCCTTTTCCCGTCAGCGACGCCGGGAATCGCTATGTTCTTGTGGTGATGGACTATTTTAGTAAATGGCCAGAAGTATATGCCATACCCAATCAAGAAGCAAGGACAGTTGTGAATGTATTTGTCAACAACTGGGTATGTCGCTATGGTGTTCCAATAGAATTACATTCTGACCAAGGTAGAAACTTCGAGTCTGCTATATTCCGGGAAATGTGCGAATTATATGGGATAAAGAAAACAAGAACGACGCCGCTGCACCCACAGTCCGATGGCATGGTAGAAAGATTTAATCGCACTCTAGAGGAGTACCTGCGAAAAGTGGTAAGCGCGCATCAAAGGGACTGGGACGAGCACATTCCCAAATTTTTGTTGGCATATAGGTCAGCTGTACATGACTCGACATCACGAACACCTGCTAAAATTGTCTTCGGGACGGAATTAAAATTGCCTGGTGATTTGGAATTTGGCGTTAAGCCTACACCAACAAGTGAAGAAGGCACCAGCTCTTCCCAAGAGCAAGAAAATTTAAATGAGCTACATGAATTTGTACGCAACCGAATTAGAATGGCCAGTGACAAGATGAAGGCTAGATATGACCGAGCTGCAAATTCTGAGGGATTCAATGAGGGTCAATTGGTTCTACTTTACAACCCACAACGAAAGAAGGGATTGTCTCCAAAATTGCAGACTCATTGGGATGGACCGTATAAGGTTATTAAAAGGTTGAACGATGTCGTCTATAGGATACAGAAGTACAAAAGCCCAAGGTCCAAAATGAAAATCGTACACCTGGAACGACTGGCGCACTATGGAAAAGGTGATTGTGTGCCTATTCGGGACGAACAGGCTTAAGTGGGCGGCAGTGTTACGAAATGAAAATGCAGATTCAAATGTAACGACACAAACTGACAACCCGATCATTATCTGCTTTATACCCCTAAATCACTGTAATAAAATCAAAACCTGGCAACCAAGTACCACAATTAAACTTGGCATCACTCGACAACTGCCAATAGAATTCAAAATAACGGAAAATGGAAGTTTCCGGAATCTTCAGGAAACGGTAGCTAGAACTTTCAAGATTATTCGAGACTGCTTAATCGCAATTACAAACAGTGACATTAAACTTAAATTGCAAGAGATGTAGACTTGATGACAGCGTAATTTGTTAAGTTGCAAACATTAGAGTATGTGTGTGTGCGAAGATAAACCAACAGAAGAATAATCTCATGCATCTACACACGCACATACATTGCACCATAGCAAGACCAAAATGATCATGCCGTACACTTAAAGATGAAAAGAGACCTGAATTACAGTACAGTTAAAGATAAAGAGAGACGGCTGTATTCCAGAAAGTTAGCGAAGTTACCAGAAGGTTTTATAATTGACTATATAAGGGGAGGCTGCCAGACGACAAAAAGAAGTGTGTTTTTAAACTTAGACGAGTAAACATCGCCAAGAATAGTTAGTGTGTACATCGCGTTTAGTTGTACGTGTTTTTAAAGTAATAAATAAAGTGTTACTGAGAATTTATTTGTAAAATAAATATCCGTGTTTTATTTTATTGCAATTCAACGAATCCTGTGAAAATAATAAAACCGTTTTTATGTAAAGGACTAAAAACGTAACAATTGGTGTCAGAAGTAAAATTGCAAAATAAAATAAAAAGGACATTATTAATTAATAAAAAGGACATTAATAATAATACAAAAGGACGTTTAAAAAAAATAGAAGCCATGAAGTTTGAAGAGCTAAAAGTTGAGCAGCTAAAAAAAGAGCTGAGTAAGCTGGAACTGCCAGCAACAGGCAATAAAGTGGAACTTCAGAAGAGGCTGATAGATGAGTTCAAGCAGCGTGGCATCGACATCGGGACATACGAATTTGAGGATAAAGAGGAAATAGAGGTATGTACTCGTGCCACGACAAGCAACATGGATTTAAGCACAATGTTCGCCGCTATGATGGAAAAATTTCAAGAAGTTAAAGAAACATCTAGAGGTAACAATGAGAGAATGCTGGCTGAAGTTCAAGAAACATCTAGAGCCAACAATGAGAGAATGCTAGCTGAAGTTTGAACTTTCTTGAGAAACATCTAGAGCTAACAACGAGAGGGTGCTAGCTGAAGTTAAAGCCACAAATGAGAAACTTCAAGAAACATCTAAGACCACAAATGAGAAACTTCAAGAAATTTCTGAGGCCATAAATAGAAGAGTAGATGGCATTGAAGTACAAGTCAGCAAATTTGACGAGAAACTCTCAGAACTAGAGAATAAACTTCATAGCCTAGAAATTGGTGGCGTCGAAGTGCATGTAAAAGATGTGGACGAGAAATTGCATGACTTGGAAGCAAAAATTGTTAATCTTCAGTGTCAAGGAGGGCCAGTGAGAGTTATTCCAGAGGCTTCCAGCAGAGTAAAGACGCCTTGTTTCGATGGCAGCGCACCTTTGAACATCTTCAAGTTCCAGTTCGAAACAGTTGCCAGCAAAAATGGTTGGAACAGTGAAGAAAAGGCCATAGAGCTGATTTTGGCCTTAAAAGGAGCCGCAGCAGAAGTACTTGAAACCGTACCAGGGAGCTGCAGATATAATTTTGATGACATAATGGCGGCACTGCAGCGGAAATATGGTGGCGAACATAAGCGAGATATATACCGAATGGAATTGCGATGTAGAGGACAAAAGCCCAATGAGTCTCTACAAGATTTCGCAATGGAAATTGAGCGGTTAGTGCAGCTTACGTATCCAGGTGAAAACCACCCATTCCTGGATCATGTCAAAACAGAGGCGTTTGTTAATGGCATCCGTGATCCTGACATCAAGCTTGCAGTGTGTGCTACACAAAAGGCTACATTCGCAGAAATGGTTTCATTTGCACTAGCTCAGGAGACTGCTAGGGTGATTTGGAAGCCACAGGTGTGCAAGGTGCGGAACGTGGAAGTCATTGCCGAAAATGAGAGTGATCTAGTCTCTAGCATCAAGGAGGCAGTGAGACAAGCATTGGCGGAGAAGGACGGCAAAGTAAAAGCTAAGTGTTATAACTGCGGCAAAGTTGGCCACTTCCAGCGCAACTGCAAGGCGCCAAGAAAAAGAGCCAGATCTGTTTCGCCACCAAGGAATAGTAAACGGGTGAACCAACAAACAACACAAGAGTCCCCGTTAAACTAAAACGAGCTAGCACTAAGGGGCAAGAGCTAGCTCCCACAAACGACGGCCCCACAATCTCCATATCAGTAATGCAGCAGAAAAATAGCAACCTTACTGCATGTGGATACATCAACGGCGAAAAGCACATCTTCACCATAGACACAGGAGCGTCGCAGTCAATAATCAGGCCCGATATAGTGAAGGGGAAGTGTGAACCTTTAAGGAATATAAGACTACGTACAGCTACTGGGGAGCCTGCCACTGTCTACGGTAAGACTGAAGCGAAGGTGACTATAGCCAATATAAGCGTGAAACATGTGTTTATCGTTGCCGATATTGTTGACGAGGTTATTATTGGAGCCGATTTTATGATAAACCATGGCATCAACCTGCATATGGGGCAACAAGTGATGATTTGGCGTAATGTTGAAATACCGCTTGATGTTGGATATGACAATCAAACGCACGTAAGGAAACTAGTTGCTATTGAAAACCAGACGATACCACCGCAGTCTGAATCAGTAATATGGGCACGCATGGAGGGAGATTGTGAAGACAATCGGTTGTGGGTAGTAGAACCAACAGAAATTAAGAGCGAGCTATTAACAGCAAAAGCCCTCGTAAAAACTTGCAAAGGAGGAAAGATCCCTATAAGAGTACTTAATTTATCAGGCAACGAAAAAGTCGTCAGCGGAAATTCTGCTATGGGCCAATGTACTCCACCAGAGGCAATAATAAACTGCGAGCGAAAGCCAGAACCAGCCAATATGTCCGCAAAAGAACGTGAACAATTTGAAGAGCATGTGGGGATGTGGGTAGCAGGATTAGCAGCTCCTGATAGAAATAAAGCTAAACAGCTGCTAAAAAGGCACACCAGCGTCTTCGCCTTGAAAGATCAAAGCCAAGGGAGAACGGCAATAGTGAAACATGAAATAAATACAGGCGAAGCGAGGCCGATCAAACAGCCACCCAGAAGTGTACCCCTAGCAAAATGGAATGAGGTAAAAGAACTTGTCCATGAAATGGAGCGGAATGGTGTAATCGAGCCATCTGCAAGTCCTTGGAGTTCGCCCGTGGTCTTAGTCAAAAAGAAGGATGGCAGTACGAGATTCTGCGTTGACTACAGAAAGCTCAATGACGTTACTAAGAAGGACAGTTATCCACTACCAAGAATTGACGACACCTTAGACACGCTGGCTGGAACGAAATGGTTCTCCACGTTAGACCTACAAAGCGGATATTGGCAGGTGGAGATTGCAGAGAAAGATAAGGAGAAAACTGCTTTTAGCGCGAGCGATGGATTATGGCAGTTTAAAGTTATGCCATTCGGGCTCTGCAATGCTCCAGCTACTTTTGAACGCCTAATGGAACGAGTGCTGAAAGGACTTCACTGGAAGACTTGCTTGGTGTACCTTGATGACATCGTCGTGATGGGAAAGACTTTTGATGAGCACCTCAAAAATTTGGCGGAGGTTCTTCAACGCATATCATCAGCTGGTTTAAAACTTAGCGTGAAGAAATGTGCATTGTTCCAGAGAGAAGTAAAGTATTTGGGCCATCGAGTTACAGCAGACGGAATTTCAACGGATGAAGATAAAATACGAGCAGTAAAGGACTGGCCTCGTCCGAAAAATCTTCATGAACTGCGCAGCTTTCTGGGCCTTTGTACCTACTACAGACGCTTTGTACCAAATTTTGCCAACGTCGCTGCAAGCTTGCATGAGCTAACCAAGAAGTCGAGGCCGTATCACTGGGGCGAACAGCAGGAGAATGCGTTCCAGACACTAAAGGATTTACTGAGTACGTCACCAGTACTAGCCTACCCCATAGCTGGAGAGAAATTTTTGCTTGATACCGATGCGAGCGGCTATGGCATAGGAGGTGTGTTGTCGCAAGTTGTCAATGGCACAGAAAAAGTGATAGGCTATTATAGCCGTATACTCTCAAAGCCTGAGAGAAACTACTGTGTGACACGACGTGAGCTTTTGGCAGTGTTGGAGTGCATAAAACACTACCATAAGTACCTGTATGGCCAACACTTTACGCTGAGGACCGACCATTCTGCATTGAGATGGCTGTTGCAGTTTAAAAATCCTGAAGGGCAGCTAGCGCGCTGGATTGAACGTCTTCAAAGCTACGACTTCAGCATAGAGCATAGAAGGGGCGTAAAGCATAACAATGCAGATGCTTTATCGCGACGGCCCTGCAGCTTGGAGTGCAGACATTGTGTTAAGGCCGAAAAGAAGGAATGTGTTATTGATGTTCGGCTAACGCACATCGATTCCGATGAGGACTGGTCAGGGGCACAGAGAAACGACACCATATTGGCGACAATTATAGCAGCCAAAGAGGAAAATAGAAGACCTGCTCGCAATGTAATATCAGCTGAAAGCCCACTTGTGAAATGTTATTGGGCTCAGTGGAATAGCCTGAAGCTGATAAACGGGTGCTTGTACCGCGTATGGGAAAGTGCAGATGGTAAAATGGCTTCCAACCTAATAGTTGTGCCATCCTCCAAGGTGAATAAAGTTTTGCACGAGTTCCACAATGGTCCTAGTGGCGGTCATCTGGGAGTGACAAAAACGCTGGAGAAGCTAAAACAGCGTTTTTATTGGGTTGGGTGTCAACAAGCCGTAGCCGACTGGATAGCAAACTGCCCACAGTGCATCGCAGCAAAAGGACCAGCAAGAAAAAGTCGAGGACAGCTGCAACAGTACAACTCAGGTGCACCATTTGAGCGGATAGCAATGGATATAGCAGGTCCTTTTCCCGTCAGCGACGCCGGGAATCGCTATGTTCTTGTGGTGATGGACTATTTTAGTAAATGGCCAGAAGTATATGCCATACCCAATCAAGAAGCAAGGACAGTTGTGAATGTATTTGTCAACAACTGGGTATGTCGCTATGGTGTTCCAATAGAATTACATTCTGACCAAGGTAGAAACTTCGAGTCTGCTATATTCCGGGAAATGTGCGAATTATATGGGATAAAGAAAACAAGAACGACGCCGCTGCACCCACAGTCCGATGGCATGGTAGAAAGATTTAATCGCACTCTAGAGGAGTACCTGCGAAAAGTGGTAAGCGCGCATCAAAGGGACTGGGACGAGCACATTCCCAAATTTTTGTTGGCATATAGGTCAGCTGTACATGACTCGACATCACGAACACCTGCTAAAATTGTCTTCGGGACGGAATTAAAATTGCCTGGTGATTTGGAATTTGGCGTTAAGCCTACACCAACAAGTGAAGAAGGCACCAGCTCTTCCCAAGAGCAAGAAAATTTAAATGAGCTACATGAATTTGTACGCAACCGAATTAGAATGGCCAGTGACAAGATGAAGGCTAGATATGACCGAGCTGCAAATTCTGAGGGATTCAATGAGGGTCAATTGGTTCTACTTTACAACCCACAACGAAAGAAGGGATTGTCTCCAAAATTGCAGACTCATTGGGATGGACCGTATAAGGTTATTAAAAGGTTGAACGATGTCGTCTATAGGATACAGAAGTACAACAGCCCAAGGTCCAAAATGAAAATCGTACACCTGGAACGACTGGCGCACTATGGAAAAGGTGATTGTGTGCCTATTCGGGACGAACAGGCTTAAGTGGGCGGCAGTGTTACGAAATGAAAATGCAGATTCAAATGTAACGACACAAACTGACAACCCGATCATTATCTGCTTTATACCCCTAAATCACTGTAATAAAATCAAAACCTGGCAACCAAGTACCACAATTAAACTTGGCATCACTCGACAACTGCCAATAGAATTCAAAATAACGGAAAATGGAAGTTTCCGGAATCTTCAGGAAACGGTAGCTAGAACTTTCAAGATTATTCGAGACTGCTTAATCGCAATTACAAACAGTGACATTAAACTTAAACTGCAAGAGATGTAGACTTGATGACAGCGTAATTTGTTAAGTTGCAAACATTAGAGTATGTGTGTGTGCGAAGATAAACCAACAGAAGAATAATCTCATGCATCTACACACGCACATACATTGCACCATAGCAAGACCAAAATGATCATGCCGTACACTTAAAGATGAAAAGAGACCTGAATTACAGTACAGTTAAAGATAAAGAGAGACGGCTGTATTCCAGAAAGTTAGCGAAGTTACCAGAAGGTTTTATAATTGACTATATAAGGGGAGGCTGCCAGACGACAAAAAGAAGTGTGTTTTTAAACTTAGACGAGTAAACATCGCCAAGAATAGTTAGTGTGTACATCGCGTTTAGTTGTACGTGTTTTTAAAGTAATAAATAAAGTGTTACTGAGAATTTATTTGTAAAATAAATATCCGTGTTTTATTTTATTGCAATTCAACGAATCCTGTGAAAATAATAAAACCGTTTTTATGTAAAGGACTAAAAACGTAACAATATGATATACATAGTATATATATTTTTATTTTGTCCATATCTCAGCCATTTATGGACCGATTTCGATGATTATTTACAATAAGCTTCTCAGAGCTGAATTTGACAGATACATTGAGTGTAGAGAACTGCCAGACGTATAGGGTCATAGAAATTCACAAACACATGAAAATCGGAACAAAGTAGTTTTTTGGATATATCTCTCTTATATATGAACCGATTTTCCTGAATTTCCCATGCAAAAATCTTCAGGGAAAATTAGTCACGCGATTTCAATATATAGGTCCATAAGTCTTCTAGGACCTCTGAATTATACTTTTCAACATCGGTCAGAAAAACGGACAGACGGTCACCGCTAAATCGACTTAGATTTTTATCAGGATTACGAATACGAATACTTTATGGGGTCGCAAGTGATTGCTGTAGAAATTACAAACGGAATGACAAACCTATATATACCCTTACCATTTTTGGTGAAGGATATAAAAACACGAAGAACAAGAAATTTAAAGCATTGTTACCATGTATTTTGTGAGCTTGCATACAACCTCACAAAATACATATGTTTCTATGTTTACGTACTCCTTTTTGCATTCAAAATATACATGTGCAGGTAGTAGTTACTTGCTTTTGATTTTCTTTAATACATAAAATCGCCGTTTTTGATCAAAGAAGTCGAAAATTTAGCTCGAACATGTAGTTTAATAAAAAAAAATAATGTGAGTCCGATCACAGGGGAGATGTGTAAACATCTAGTAATGAAACATTTTTTTAAAGCTGTTTATTGAAATGAAGCGCATGTAGTTATTTTACAGCTATGGTTTTCGAACTATACAGCGCAAGCACATGTATATGTTAGTGAAAATTAGTAGCTCCTTTTGCGCAGTAGATGGTGTTTATATGCAGCTGTTAAGTATGAATGACAATCGCAAGGACGAAGAAGACTTTAAGTTTGACAAGTTTAGTTTTTTGTTTTCCTTAGTTTGCTTTGTTTTAATAAATTTCTTATTGAAAGTGCAAAAAATCTTTTTAAAAGTTATTCAAATTAAATGTTTTTGTATTCATTTTATTTATTTGTTTTTATTTGCCTACGATAACATAATGTACGACAATTAGTAGCTACTACTATTCTATTGCGCACTAGATGGTGTTAGTGTATTTCTATGCAGCTGTTAAGTTTCTCTGTACTTCTTTTTCTCCGTATGATTACACTCATACACAGCTCACACCGCGTTATTACAATCTTACTCAAAATTTGTGATTGTATTGAGAAAAATATTTTTAGCCCCTAGCGTATAGAGTTTACACATCAAAAGAATTTTAAAAATTGGTTGAGAAATGACAGAGTTATGCGTGTACAAACATAAAAACGTAAAAAAATATATATATACCCGTACAAAATAGTTGGAATTACCGCAGTTAAACAGCAAAATAACCAACAGTCAAAGACAAACGCAGTCAATAAACCGCCAGCCAAATATCGCACCAAGTTCAGCAACAAATTCGGTAAAACCGAAAAACCGGGTTTTTTCCAAAAAACCCGGGTTCAAAAACCGAGACGAATCAGGTCTTAATACCGAAAAAGTGGACACAAAATCCACTAAATCCCAGAAGTTCCCGGCAAAAATAAAAAACGGCAACGCTGAAATACTCAGTCAATTCAAAAACATGGCAACACAGCACCAACCAACAAACGTACGATCTTACTGCAGGAGTTTGACATTGAGACTCCCTTTGCCAGTGTTAGTGTATTTCTATGCAGCTGTTAAGTTTCTCTGTACTTCTTGTTGTCCGTATGATTACACTAATACACTCATACACAGCTCACACCGCGTTATTACAATTGTAATATTAATCTTACTGAAGTAAGATTAATCTTACTCAAAATTTGTGATTGTATTGTGAAAAAGATTTTTACCCCCTAGCGTATAGATGTTTACACATCAAAAACCATAAGCAACCAGAAACTCAATCTCAATAAAATTTAAATTTTAGCGTAGTTACGTCCGTTTGCATTTAAGGTGACGATATCTTTTAGTGTAGAAGTTGCAAATATTTGTAAAGTAATATAACTCTTACGTTATACATTTAAAGACAATTGCGATAATTACTTTTTTCGTAACCAATCGATTTGTTACATAAAACATCAATAATTTTTTATTAATATGATTATTTCGAACGTATTTGCTTTGTGAATCTAAATTGATTATTAGGCTAAGGTTCGTAACGTTATATTCAGAAAGAATTGGGTATGATTAATATTCCAAGGAACAATGGAAAAATTAACATCAACTTAATTTTTCAACGTACACAGCAGAACAGAGTAGCGCCACTTTCGGAAGCCGCTACACTTCCATCGTCAGTGCTCACGTGTATTTGCTATCACCACTTGTCAGGTGGCTCTGTTGAATGTGATTTTAATTCTTATATATACAACTTTTTCGCGAAAATTGAATACGAGAATTAAATCACTCTCAAGCTGATATTAAAGTGCACTTTCCCAGCGTTGCCATCGGTTTATTTTTCTTCATTCCCATTTTTCTGATTTTTGTTCTACTCAAGACAAACTTTTTTGGTTTGATTTTATACTTAAGTATATATGAACATGTAAACATGTGAAAAGCTCAAGCCAGTAGCTAATTGTTTTATTAATATGATTATTTCGAACGTATTTGCTTTGTGAATCTAAATTGATTATTAGGCTAAGGTTCGTAACGTTATATTCAGAAAGAATTGGGTATGATTAATATTCCAAGGAACAATGGAAAAATTAACATCAACTTAATTTTTCAACGTACACAGCAGAACAGAGTAGCGCCACTTGCCATAATTTATAATTTAAAAATGTTTAAAAGTGGTAAAAATAATAAACACAAAAATATACCTTCAAAACTTTTGTTGCCAACATTGTTTGTAAACGAAAATATAAACAAAGAACAGCTGATACGTAAAAACGGACAGAAAATAAAATTTTATCAGGTTCGTCCGCAACGCAGCGATATGTTAACTAAAGAATACTTATCAACGGATCAACTGATTCGTAATTCAATTACTCATACGTAAATGTTGCGGATACGTAAACATTGCGGACTGCCCTACATTTTGTTAGTTACTTAAAATTAGTGTTCGAAAATTTACCTTATATAATGTACTTTAATGTTCTGTACGGTCGAATATTGTAATACACAAACGCAGCATTGAACTATTTTCGATAATTTATCGAATGTGTAATTTACATTCATGTGTGCAATAATTGAATAGAAAAAAATTTGCCACGATAGCCTAGTGGATGTGTGCTAATCTGTTAGCCTGGCGGTACCGTGTTCGAATCTGATTGACTGTAGCCTAAGTTACAATTTTAAATAAATAAATATTCCATTTACATTAAAATAGATAAATTAAAAACATAGAGATAACAATCTTGAAAAATTACTTTTTCCTGCATTTTTGTGGTATCGATATTTCTTCGATATTGGTTGGCTATTGATCTGTCAGCGAAACATCGAAATCGAAAGATTTGCTGCCACAAACTGAGCGACGAGTGAGATCTAGCAGCTTTTTCTCTTTCCGACTTCGATAGCCGTTCTCGAGTGTTTTGTCCGAGAAATGTGTACGCCACATTCGAATGCGATACTATTTTCAAATGTTTTTGTTTGCTATAAAACGCTAAAATATAATGTATGTAGTACGCAACCAAAATAATTGTACTGTTTGTTTACAAAAATCAAAACGCTACATAATGATTGTTACTTGCATTAAAAAATCGTTATGTGTTGTGTTCGGGTTGTGTAAATATACACAAACACTAAAAAAATATATATCGTTTCTGCTTGTGTATACAGTACACAAAATAACAATCGGTTTATTTTCGAACACTGGAAAAAAGGCTTTACTTTAGCATATGTTATTGTATTAAATGGTTATTTGTCTGCATAGTTGTCCGAAATCACCCTAATGGTTACTAGATTTCTCATAAAAATTTTGTTTTGTTATTAGTTTTATGTTTTAAAATTGTTCGACAACCATTATTTTATTATGTGCTTCGTTAATTTTTATTTTATCCGCAATTTCTTATTGCCCCAGAAAATAGAAAATGTTAATTGACACAGTTGTTAACAAATTTACACGAAAGACAATTATAAGAATATAAAAGAAGAACAATTTGCAAATAAATGCTATTTAATTATCAGCAATTACATATTATCTTGGCGAAATATTATAGCAACTTAATAACTCAAATAACTAGAACTACTAAAAATTTAGTCTTGACTAGTACTGGCCATATTTTAAATAGCATGTAAATGGGAATACTGATTACATTTAGAAAAAAAGTTTAATTTTTAACTGAAAGAAGAACAGAAAATAAAATAATAAATTGTTGCTATTACACGTAAGGAATTTTTCTACAATAAAAAAAAATGTTAAAAAATTTCACGTTAACAGAATATAGCTTACTTTAAAATTATTCCTTAAAATTGAAGATTAAAAAAATATACATATGTATGTACATACATTGGAGTGGTCGTTAAAAATTTTAATTTTTAATTCCTCAAGTCTCATACGATCCTAAAAAATTTTCAGATTTAATTTAAGGTGTGTCCGCGCGCTCACCAAAGATTGAGCAAATGCTCTTTCTCTGTTTTTATGTATCATAACTTAATAAATATAGTTGGGGTATTCACAAGGTATCATAAAGTCATATGTCATAAGCAGGCCTGCCATATTTGCCGATTTATCAGCATTTCGCCGTTTTTTTGCCTCAAAATTATCAAAGTGCCGATTTACCGATTTTTGCTCCAAAAATGCAGATTTTTCGATAAACACTTAAAATAGCGTAACTTTGTTTGTTTTAGTATAATTTATTAATTATGGGCAACACTGGAATTCTTGTTACATTAAAGATACAAATATTAATCAGTCAGCGCTTCTACTAAAGAGAAAAAGGGTTAGGTTTATTTACAATTAAGAAGGAAATTTTTTTCCGACATGTCTAACGTCAACCAAGTTGTCTAAAATCTCCTCAGACATTTGGCAAATTAGTCGGCAGTTTTCTGGTACGATGTTTCTGCAATATTCTGAAATAGTTTTCGATTAATTTCCTTTAAGACATTTAGCAGAACAGTCTGCACATTTTCTGTTTTAAGTGTTACGACTTTTAGCAGACACTTCTGCATATTGTCTGATTTTAATTTTTGTAATGGTTTTCATTTATCTCTTTAGAGTTTGCGCATCAATGTTTGATTTTTTAAACTTAGAAAATATGGGTAAATGTTTTCTGATGAGCAGCCATTGGCAGCAGAAAAATGTATGCCAGAAGAGTAGTCAAAGAGGTCTTACAACATTTTGATTCTATATGCGAATTTAATACGACATTTCTGATAAATTGAACATTTTAGCTCCGACTTTTCGCAGATATATTCTAATTTTTTGTCAGACAATTTTCCGGCATTGTTCAGACATGTCGAAAATTTCTTTCGAATTTTCCCAGAGTATTCTTCCGAATTTCTAGAGAATTTTCTGAGACATTTCGGCAAAGTTTTTAGAATTTCCTCCGACAAAGAGTTCCGATTTTTGTCAACAATTGAATTGAAATTTCTTTTATGTTATTTGATATATTATAAACATTAGTTAATGCTGAATTGTTTTGTTTTGTCATTTTTTGTTAACAAAAATATGTTTTATTGTATTTAAAATAGGTATTTTGAATTTGCCGATTTATTGCCGATTTTTTAAAATTGAAGTGCCGATAATGCCGATTTTTTTCTGAAAATATGCCGATTTTTTAACAAAATCAACTGGCACCCCTGGTCATAAGTTAAAAAACTAAAAAATATGACTGCTGTACATGAAGCAGTAGTGTAGCCCTTCCTAATCTTCTCACCTCTCTCTCCCATAATCTCAAGTTGCGCAGCAAAAGTTTCATGCAAATATCTAGTATGTACATTGGCGTAGAACTTCTCTATGTTTGGAAAGACATACATACAGTGAATCTTCGATATAATGAATTCCAAAGGGATCCAGAAATACTTCGTTATAGCTATTGCTTCGCTATAAATATAATCAGCAAAGCCTTGATATAACAAAATTTGAAGAAATACCAAAAAAATCGATATAACTATAATTTTCTTTGCTTTAAATTTTATTCTTACTTCGTTGTATAGAGGCTTTTGTGCGAGTACTTCGTTGTATAAAGGCTTTGCAAATGCGCTTTTAAATACATTTACACTTCCTTGTTTTTATAACGGTATTTTACCATTTAGGATTTATTCTGATTTCGTTATATTGAGGCATTTGAATGAATATTTCGCTACTATATAGAGGCTTTTTTGCACAAAATATGTTCGTTATAGCTATAGTGTATTTTTATATGAAAAACTTTGTAATACAGAGGTTTTCTCAAGGGACTCAATAAAACATACGTTATATTTAGTTTTTCGTTATAACAAAGTTCGTTATGTCTAAGTTTCACTGTATTAGTATTCAAATCGTAAATGTATCCCGTTTACTTACAGAAATCATTAAAATTTTTCTAAAAGATTAGATTCCAATCATTGCCAAATTTTTGTTTATAACGTAAAAACCCTAAACCAAAACGTACGAGTGTGTTTATTTTATTCTGATGATATATTTTTGTATTTTCTCTAAAAACTTTCATATTGATGGTCATACGTTGACAACACGTAACTGGTTTTTACAACTTTTCAGTAGAAGAAATTACGTTATAAATATGCTGAAAGCGTTACTAGCATAGAAATAAAATAGCTGAAAATTATTTAGTAGATACTCTCATTTAATTTCTGTTATTTTATTTTGAGAATGGGAACGTTTCCTGCGTTTTTTAAAAAATAATAAAAATTCACTTACAGTTTGTCAATGTATGATCATCGATATGATATCCAAAAGTTTATAACAACCCTCAACCGCAAGAAAATCGGAATCCACAATTTCTAAATTTTATACTAAATGCATACTTCTTTTATTTTAAAACGTAATATTTTTTTAATATTGAGCAAATAATATTTTTGCTTTGATGTATGTATATGAAATGCTTTAGGTTTCATTGAATTACTTTCAAGATAACGTATGCTTGTTTGGATACGATTTTTTTGCTTCATGACACATATTTTTAATAATGAAGATAGTGAAGGCTAATTACGCGACAAGTCAAAATTTTCGCGACGAGTGTTACCAATTTCAATTTTGCAGTTCTCTACTTGAAACAAAGAATTTTATATTTTGGTGTCATTATTTCGAACTAATTTGCCTTTGAGTCCAAACGATTTTATTGCGCAAAAGTCCGTAACGTGATATTCAGAAAGAATTAGACAGCATAATTATTCTAAGGAACCAGGGGAAATTTTCCAAAAACAATGTTGTTCCGTTCTGCTGTGTATATTGAAGAATACCTACATAAAAAAATATGTAAAAAATAATTTCAATATAATTCTATGTTAAATACACAAAATCATTAAAAGAGGTGTCAATTTACAACGAAAAGGTTTGAATTTGCTAATGCATTTTTTAAGGTAATTAGGAATGATATTCTATACACTGAAAAAAGTTCACTTCAGCCATTGTTCATATAACGGAACATTTGTGTTTTTCGATGTATGTACATATAGGGTGAATGCACCAGTAGTCGGAAGTTTAGCTTTTTTTCAGTTTTCAAAGTAGTGACGTTATAAGTGCGAACATGGTATTGGGATGTCGTTGAGTTACTGTTGCTAAGCAGATGGTATAGTTTTACACTCAATTAACGGTTTTCAAGCACATTTTATTGAATTTGAGTAATTTAGATTTTTTTTAAATACATGATTTGTGCCAGAAGTCGGCACACATTTCCCTATATTCGGCATTTTATGACCCTATTGTCGGCATTGCACGTTTTATTAAGGAAATAATGAAATCGTGAAAGTTTTCAAGCCATTTTTCTATTTAAAATGGTAGCCATTTAAATTTTTACGGATTTCAAATAGGCTAACTTAATTTTGTAAGTCTGTGTGTTTGAAGGGCGGGTGGAGGGGAAGGGGTTTACCTCCTATGCAAAGTTACTACGAGAATTGCTTGCATTTTCAAGCAAAATTCTGGAGGAGTAGAGGGCGACGGATACCCTCATACAAAGAAATTATGAAATTTCCCATATCTGTAGAGCAATGTGTAGCGAAGCACAACGGGTAGAGCTAGTTTATCTACATATAAAGTCGTTTGTGTGTTTGTTAGTAACGCATGATCTTCGGAACTATAAGGCTCGTGTCAATCCGCGTTTTGTTATTGACCCAATAGGTCGACATAGATAGGGTGGAGTTATTTTGAAAAAAACCTCTTTGAAGTTAAAAAACGATACATTTGGAGATAAGACAACGCTTGTCGGCCTCAGCTAGTACTAGATAAGTTTTCCAAATATGTATAAATGATTTTAAGTTCTGAAAACAATGTTAACAAGATATTCGGGGCTTTTAGTATATTTTCGGATATGGCTGTAGATGCTATTATGAACTTATCTTCAAAATATTATGTTGACCAGCTTGTAATAACGGTCAACTTTTCTGGATTTTACATTTATGTTAATATGTCTTGGTTTATTATGATTACTTATGGACTTATATCGCACCTATGACTAAATACGGAGACATGGCTTTTAACATTTTATGAGTAAATTTATGTATAGATTATACTTCTCTTAGCAAAATTTTTTTATAATATGAATATATTTGGAACATTTATTTCAAAGCCCTATTCCGTGGTGAACTTTGTATCGGGACTATATGAAATTTTGAATTCTTCCCTTGTTCCTTGGAATATTAATCATGCCCAATTATTTCTGAATTAAAACGTTACGAACATTTGCCTAATAATTAATTTGGATTCACAAGCAAATACGTTCGAAATAATTGTAGCAGCTGCTTTTGGGCATGGACACCGGATGAAGTGCTGCCAGATGATCGGCCGTGCTAGCATACTGGCGAATGCTCCGGCTAGGCTCGCCGTATTGGGGTGGTTCTTGCGAACCCATTTAGCTTGTCTTGTCCAGCAACTACAAAAAAATCATGCCAGCCTCTTTAATTCTGAAACCAGAAAAATTTAAGATTGTCTGAGGTAAAATGTAAATTTGGGAATCATTACCTCCCTGCTTATATAATTACACACACTCAGCCAAATCTTCCTGGCGGATGTTGTGCCAGGGTATGAACCCTCCCCTTAGAGATCATAAAATCTCTCCATGACACCGTTCGTATTTAACGATGTCCTTTATGCTGCGTCACCTGAGAAGACCTTTTTCTTCCCCTTACTTACCCCGCTTTAACAAAATCTTTAGCACCTGTTCATCTTAATGAAACGCTTTCAAAAGAATTCATTTAAAACGAGCGTACATAATGCTGAATTTATTGAATAAAAAAAAATTAATAAGTAGTTTTAAGTTTTTTATATGAGCCTATAACTAATACAATTCATTTTAAAAATTTTAAAAGCAAATTTTGATTAAAATTGATTAGCATGTAAGGCCAGTGTGAAATTTAAATAAAAAGATCAATAAAAGCAAATAAAATGGTTATTTAATTAATTTAATAAAAAGTAAATTTAAATTTAATTTGGAACACTGCCTAAGATGGCGGCTGCTACAAATATGTAGCTAAAAAAATATATGTATATCAAAATCAAAATGGTCAGAAAAATTTAAACGATTTATAAAACTGAATATTTAGCAATTTTCCTTATCTCAATGTTTTTACTTTTTTTTATTTTTTTTGTCTACATATAAACCTCTTCAGGAACGAGGGACTCTTCTATTCTCCTGCTGTTTTACGGATCGGCCGTCTGTCCGTAGCGCGTCGGTTAAGTTTTAACAAAAAAAAAACTGTTTTCACGATATATATTCTTCTTAATGACTTTTTTTTTACTTTTACTTTTAAGGCAAACACCTAAATATACCGGAGGCAAAGGGCCCGTTCGACTATACCTGCGCTACCTAGCATGAGCTCACCCTATATAGCCTGGAAGTTCACAATATTGTGACACAGAGGTAATCAAAAACGATATGGGTGTTTTTCCCTAAACTCTCAAAAAAAATTTTAAGAATAATATATATGTTATTTTTTCAGTACGTCTATTATGTACGTAAGGTTCATTCCAAGGTCAATTGGCACGATACCTGATGATGTTGGAAGTGGATGACGGCTTGATTTGTGGCGTTCCATCGATGGATAGGACAGCGGTAGTGTAGGGCTTTTTTATTTTATTGTAAATTTTAATTTATAAACGACTTTTGTGTTGTCTTATTCTTGATTTAACTTTTGATTTAGTTACTTCCTCACCTTTTTTATCGTTTTGTTTAAAATATTCGTTAATTGTTTGTTCAACGTTTTTTTTTTCTTTTATATAGAAAGTTTCTTTTGTATAGATTTATTTTAAAATTGAAATATTCTTTATTTCACTAGATTTATCTTTAGTTTTTCGATGTTTTTGTCTTTTATGAAGCTTTTAACTTTTAAAATGTATACTTTTTTTTGCCCACAAACTCTATTTACGGCACTGTTTTTAGTTTGTTTATTAACAAAACCTTTTTTTATATTTATAAAGCACTTTACATCCATCAAAATTTTTAGTATTTTTCTTTTTAAAATTGCGCCCAATTCACTAGTTGAGCCACTTGTCCTATCAGACATCCAAACGAAAAAGGATCGATATTTTGATTTTTTTATATATACATATGTATATTAAGCTAATAAGGCCTATGTTCCCAAGTAATTAAACACTATAATTACAATTTGTCCCGACGTTTCGTCGATTATATGTCGACTTCTTCAGGGGTTTGTCTGTTTTATTTTTAAAACATAAAATTAATGTAAAATATAAACTATTATAATTTCGTTCTAAAAATTATAAAACATTTGAACTTACAATTTTTTAATTAAATTACATTTAACAAAAATAAAAATGTTTAAAACACATCTTAGTCTGGTATCACAGTTTATTCAATCGCAACTCTGTAACTGGCGCTGATGTTGTCAGTATCTTCTTTAAGGTTTATTGTTTTATGTATTTTCTTTTGTATATGTAAACTTTCTTTTGTGTATCTCTTCCTCATTACTTAAAATACATTGCAAAATATGTAGACGATATTTTCGCAGTAATTGACCATGAGGATCGGGATGAAATCTTCAAAACACTAAACTACCAACATACAAAACTAAAGTTCACCATGGAAATAGAAAAAGAGGGAAAAATTACATACTTAGATACAAAACTTATCAGGCATGATGCAAAAATAATTTTTGATTGGTACTCAGAGGAAACAGCGTCCGGAAGAATAATGAACTACAACGCAACGCAACCCAAATCACAAATCATAAACACAGCAAAAAATTTAATAGAAAGAGTCTTAAAGATTAGCGACACGCAATTCCATAAAACAAATATTCAAAAAATTTACAACATACTCATTAGCAACAGTTTTCCGAAAAGAATGATCTACACCCTAATACAAGCAACTAAACATCGTTTGCAACACAAAGAAAATAACACCAACACTTACAACACCACTAATCGGATTTTTTACAGTGTAAAATACATTCCGAGACTCACAGATAACAGAAACATAAAAAACGTAATAAACAACAATAACATTAGTTTTGCTTATAAGCCTAACCACACACTAAACTCGATTTTTACTAACATTAAAACACCAATACAAAAAGAACAACAAAGCAATGTTGTTTACGAAATAACATGCAAGGGAAATGACAAGCAAAAATGCGAGCGAATATACATAGGAACAACAAAGAGAAATTTATCAACAAGAATATCTGAGCATAAAATGGACATCAACAGAAGAAAAGAGACAACTGCACTTGCACCGCACATTCTTGAAACAGGTCATACAGCTGATTTTGAAAAAGTTAAAGTCCTTGATAAAGAAAAAGTAATGAGGAAGAGATACACAAAAGAAAGTTTACATATACAAAAGAAAATACATAAAACAATAAACCTTAAAGAAGATACGGACAACATCAGCGCCAGTTACAGAGTTGCGATTGAATAAACTGTGATACCAGACTAAGATGTGTTTTAAACATTTTTATTTTTGTTAAATGTAATTTAATTAAAAAATTGTAAGTTCAAATGTTTTATAATTTTTAGAACGAAATTATAATAGTTTATATTTTACATTAATTTTATGTTTTGAAAATAAAACAGACAAACCCCTGAAGAAGTCCACATATAATCGACGAAACGTCGGGACAAATTGTAATTATAGTGTTTAATTACTTGGGAATACAGGCCTTATTAGCTTAATATACATATGTATATACAAAAAAAATCAAGAAGTTACTTAAAATCATTGGCCAATAATCGAACAAAAAAGATCGACATTTTAATTTTTGCTTGCCAAAAAGGCTCGGTAACGCCACAAAAAAACTGTCCATTTCCAATATCTTCAATCCGATGGTTTTGTTCAAGGTGAATTAATTTTATCAGGTGGTGTTGATTCTAAAAAACTACAACATTGCAATAACATTTGACATCTCAGCCCCTATGTCTACGTATAAAATGTTGACATCCGAGCATCTAATTTGCGGAAAAAAAGTAGAGCAGCTGTGCTTATGATATCACCTGTATAAATCCACCTTGGTTTTGTCTTTGTTTACCTAACCTGCTATTTGTTTTTATTGTTCTCTCCAATTTTTGCCACCCGCTGAGTGATAGCCTAAAGTACTCAGCTGTTATGAAAAATAGTGCTGCCCATAAACCTGTATTACCCTTGTATAGGGTGCACATGACATAATCATATTATTATACTAGTAGAAATCGTTGACCGATTTTTACCAGTTTTAGCATGTTTGGTCCGTAGCTAAAAAGACAATAACACCAAATTTCATTATCTTATTTCAAAAACTACAGTCTCTATATAAGTTCCAATAGATAACATACAGTTCCAGAAACGAATGAACTTAAACGGACTCGGGAAGATGCCCTGATTTAATAAGTGTAAGGTAAGGTAAGTGATAAAAAGCGGATAATTCGAAAACGATAAAAGGTGTGATATGTTTGCTATAGTTGTTTTGTCAATAATTTTAAAATTTGTTTTTAATAGTTTTTTACCCTTTTTACGTAAATATTGTTTATATTTTATCCTCTGGATCTTTAAAAGTCAGTAATTTGAGATTGACTAATTGTCAAATTCAGTCGGAATTAATCACATATTTTCAATACAATCGTTTTGAATTCGCTTTTAAAACGATCGCTTTCCATCGCATACCTGCTTATCTCATTTAACGTTAGTTATTATAACCTTTAAGAAATTTATTATTTGACATATTGTCATAATTATGTCAAATAATAAATTTGTTAAAGGTTTAATTTGATTTTTATTTTTCATTTTGCCTTATAATACTTTTATTGTTATCCAATGGATTTCTAATTGTATACAGGTGTAGAAAAATAAAATAGATTCATATCGAATATAAAATATTTGTTGGGTTTTGTATAAGTTTCTAAGCCTACTACACTTATTTTATTCTTTTGTGATTTTCAAATATATTATCATTTGAAATTCTCAAATGGTTTTTGAATGTCTGTGCATAAAATAAGCGGTGTGTAACTGTTCAAAGTTGTGGTTGAAGTCTACTGACGATTTGGTAAAAGCGCCAATGAAATGCTTAATAACCATCAACAAATAGATTTCGTTAGTTATTATAATTTATTAACTATTTAATCACGCTTAAGGTATTTTTTATAAAAAATTAACTCCCATAAATGTCTTAAATTTCGCTTTATCTTTAAACCTTCATAACTGTACTCTACTATCAGTCGATTTTTTAAATTATAAGTTGAAGCTTAGTGTCCTTTATCCAACAAAAAGGACCGCAGTAAAAAATTATACTTCAACAAATGTGCGGTAGTTAAGTAAGACGCAACGAACGGCTAAGGGAAGTAGCAGATGAGCTCGTAGAAAAGGAATCTGCTGCGGCCATTTATGGATCTGAACCTTGAAAGGCAATGGGAATGGATGATTCCCATAGGTCACCTAAAATATTCAAACTATCCTGATGAGTGAGAAAGTTTTGTAATATTTCAAACCAATTTCTTATGCTATCTTTTGTTAATACCGCTCGTCCCTTTCTAATTCCTTCTGTTTCTCTATTTGCTAGACAGGGATGACGTTTCAAAACCCTTGATAATATTGTTTGCGGTTACATTTTCCTAGAACCTTTAGGCTCACGGCCGTGTAATATGCCGTGTATGGTTGCAAGCGCAACACCATATTTTTAACTGTGCTAGTTACCGAAATCTTATTTCGGAGAGAAGATTTTTAAGGCTTCTTTAAGATATGACTGCATGGGTCTTTTTCTTGGCGTGTCCATATTTGGAATTCTATGCTAGGAAGAACAATTGAGACTGAATCTCAAAATATTACCCTGTTTTGTGAACTCCAGGCAAATAAAAGCTGCTGCCGACCTCAGGACCGACCTCAGGATGCTTTAGTTCCTATACTCGGCAGATCTTAAAATACTTAATAAAAACTGTGCCGACTATCGGGTAAACTCATTTTCTTTATAAGCATTGTCAAGAGAGGTGAGTAATAGACAAACTCCTAGAATATGAGCTTAGTATGAGAAAAATACGTATTTACCAGAAGTCGGCACCACCATGCCATGCCGACTACTGAAAATTATAACAATTTATGTGCCTAAAGCCGGCAGCAGCTAAAATTACCAAAAAAATAATTTTTTGTAAAAATTTTCACATTAGAGTCAATATTTAAACAAAATTTTATCTTTTAAGACCGCTTCAGTAAAAAAAATAATTAAATTGATATGATTATTTGCTTGTTTAGTTAGTCTTGGCACTAAAAAATTAGTAAGAAAATAGGCACTACCGCACCTGTTGAAACATTGAAACATCACATAAGTAACAGGTAAAAAAACGCTACAATAAGGTTTTTAAATCGCTTTTAAGGCTCTGTTAAAAAGAGAAAAAATGCCAACGAACTGAAGAAAATAAACAAAACGAAAAAGAAAAAATTTAAAAATTTTACTCACTGAATAACACGCTAAAAATGTTTAAATTCTAATAAAATTAAAGAATTATGCCTTATTATTAAAAATATATTAGCCCAATTCACAATCTTGTGCAAATGGTCTTGCATCGTAGCATTTGCAAATTGGCATAGTATATTGATACTCACCACTTAACAATTGTTAGTGGTGAGTATCAATATGCTATACCATTTTGCAAATGCAACGATGCAAGACCATTTGCACAAGATTGTAAGTTGGGCTATTGTGAAAAAAGAATTGTGTGTATATAAAAGTGTCGTAGATTTGTTTTATTAATGTGCGTTTTTTGCAATTACTTTGTGGTGGTAGGTTTTTTTTATACAGCGTGTTCTTCCACACACATACACAGAGCTCGAAGCCGGTCGGCTAATAGACGGCTAAAAGCCGCCGCCGATGATTTTCACAATCACTTAGCCGCCGCCGATTAGTGCGGCTAATATCGGCTAGCGGCTAAGCCGATTTTTATATAAAAAGTGGGTATTTACTAACATGCGCATTTAAAAATATTTAATTTATTTTTGAAACATATGAAGAAAATTTCTTATGAAAATTATTTATATAAATGAAGCAGTAAATCGTCCAGAAAGGCAAGTTTATTTATATTTGGGCCGAGTATACCTGTTATAAATATGCCTTGTATGTAAGTTAACAAGAAATACTCTGTTAGGCGACCTTTAGCCGATACATTTGGGAAGCCGCCGCCGGCGAAAAATTTTCGGCTCTTAATGTCTCAAGGAATTCTGTAAAAACTCTGAAGAATTTTCTGGGGAAATTCAAGAGAAATTTTCGATGTCTGAACAATGTTGGAAAATGTCTGACAAAACGTCGGAAAATATCTGACAAAATTCGGAACTAAAATTTGAAATTTTGCAGAAATGTCGTATAAAATTTTCACATAGAATCAGAATGTAGTAAGACCTATTTGACTCTTCTTCTGGCATACATTTTTCTGCTTCCAATGGCAGCTCATCAGAAAACATTTACCCATATTTTATAAGTTTAAAAATTTAAACATTTATGCGCAAACTCTAAAGAGAAAAATGAGAACTTTCACAAGAACTAAAATCAGACAATCTGCAGAAGTGGCTGCTAAAACTCGTAGGAAGTAGGTCTGAAAATGTGCAGAATATCTGTTAAATATCTTAAAGGTAATTAATTTATCGGATAATATTTCAGAAAATGTACAGAAACATCGTGCCAGAAAACTGCGAACTAATCTGGTTGATTGTCTGGTAAAGTCTCAGATTTTAACTGACGTTAGGCATGTCAAAAAAAAATTTTACTGGGTAATTGTAAATAAACCCAACCCTTTTTCTCTTTAGTAAAAGCGCTGACTGATTAACAGTTGTCTATTTTTAATGTAATAGTGTATTTATTCAATTCCAGTGTTGTGTTAAGTTAATAATTATAATCAGGTACGTGATGGAAAACGATCGTTTTCAAAACGATTTCAATACGATTGTTTTGAAAAGGTGTGATGAATTCCGACCGATCTTTTCAGTTAGTTTTGAGCCAATCTCAAACTACTGTGTTTTAAAAAGCACTCTAGAAGATAAAATATAAACAATGTAATAGAACTGTAAAGAGAAATTTATAAAAAAAAGGTTGAAAAAACGCTTAAAAACAAATTTGAAAATGATTGACAAAACGACTATAGCAAACACATCACACCTTTTATCGCTTTCAAATCGTGTTTGTGTGTAAATCGTTTTTCATCACATACCTGAATAAAACAAACAATGTTACCCTGTGTTAAGTGTTTATAAAATAATCGGCATTTTTGGAACAAAAATCGGCAAATCGGCACTTTGACAATTTTGAGGCAAAAAATCGGCAAATATGGCAGGCCTGGTACGAAATGTCAAACATTAATAGAGAGGGTATGCGTGTGTTTGTAGAACATAAGCAGCAAACATACATGTGGTATTGTATGTGCAACGTAGTTATTTCACATATACACAAGATTTGATAGTTCGTACCATGAAAAAAGCAAATAAAAAACTAATCAGCTGGCGTTCCAGGGCTACCTTGTATATTATTCTACCATGTTATTTCACATAGACACAACGTTCGACAGTTCGTACCATGAAAAAAGAAAATAAAAAAACAATCAGCTGGCGTTCCAGGCAAGGCATATTTAACAGGTACGGGCATTACTAAAACAATAGAAAATTTGTTGTAAAACTACCTTAACAGATGTCAAAAAACGGGTGGTATTACCAGCGCAGATTTCTCTTGAAATAAATGTTAAACACCACACAGAAGGAAGTCTGTATATGGTGTTTGATAGTTTGAAGGTAGTGGTGATATCATGAGGATTTCATCAGCACTACTAACTTTGACGTTTAATCAGGCGAGTCAGCTGACCTAGTGGTCCCACCTCTTAGATACACCTTGGTTCCAGAGGTACTTGGTATATTATTCTACCATGCCTTGGATAAGAATATAATAAGAAGAGGATAATAAAGAGCTGATCAATCTTAATTTTACCTGCGGAAAATTTGGCGACAAATGATCCAAAAGTACTCGTCCTATGATTTGAGGAAATAAGACTGGTACAAAAAATAAGGAGTAGTGAATGGTGAAAAAAGACAATTGTGTAAATTTAGTTGGTAGTCCGGCTAGTATTGTAGTAAACGGCACTGAACAAATTTGATGCACCTACATAGATGTAAGGCCTTTCACATAGTATCTATATAATATTAATTGTCTCCCTTCAATGAGACTGCCATGCCACTCAGGAACCTGTTCCGTAACTATATTCAGATATTAACTACAGCTTAACTGGTATTTATAACATTGAAATATAAGTTCCCCTGTTGTGAAGTGGGTAGTGTACTATCCTGTCATAAAATACAATTTCTACTTGGATTTGTAACAATAAAAAATAACTTAATCGATAATTACAGCTGAATTTCGGAATAATATTTATGTATATATACTTTTTGTTATTCTACACCGATTAGGACTCCATAAGATATGTAGCTCAGAGACAAGTTACAAGGTGCATAACAAGTATCAATTAACCCTATCCTAGGCCATCCCCATGTAAAAGTGGCTGGTCCGCTTCATAGGAAGTGTTAGAACTCGGACTGGCCCCTATCACCTGGGGATCGGTCACGTGACTTGTTTTGTGTCAGTTCACATAGTACAATAATACATATATGCAAGGAGCATTAACAATAGAATACTAACGATGTAATTTAAAGAGAGTTGTTCTAGGAAGTTAAAAAATAAGCAGTGATAACTTTTTCGGAAATAGGAGTATTTGAAAACGGATTGGGCCCAAATCTGGACTGTAAAAAGTCGAACCAGAATATAACCTTCACTCGATTTTGACTTAACTCGACTTAAGATGGCATGATAAAACGACATAGATATATTAATAAACTATTCCGTGAGTAGCTATTGTAGACGATTAATTAAAAGTTTCGTGAGCATTGATTTGACTTTCTGAGCTTTAGCTCTAATTAGCCGTGCATGTTCATTAAATTTAAGGAGTTTAATAAAAGTTACTCCAAGATACTTTAATTTGTGTTCAAAAGGAATTTCAATGCCATCCAAAGTCAATTTTAAGAGTTTACTTTGTGGAACAACATAATATGGTCACTTTCCGGAAGGACTCGTTAAGCTGAAAATCCTTACCACGCATTTCGTGCGTTGTGCGTTTCATACTTTCGACGCATTTGTAAATTCAAGTTACATGCAACAGCTTTAGTGTAAATTTTCTTCTTAACTAAAAATAATTTTTGCAAAAATGAATTCTGAAATTCATATTGAAAAAGAATTTTTGGAATCCATTCAGTTTATTCATGCATTCATTGAGTTATGCATCCATTGCATTCACTGAGCAAGGTGAATTAATTTTATCAGGTGGTGTTGATTCTAAAACAACTACAACATTACAAGAACATTTGACATCTCAGCCCCTATGTCAACGTATACAAATTTTGACATCCGAGCATCTAATTTGCGGAAAAAAGTAGAACAGCTGTGCTTATGATATCACCTGTATAAATCCACCTTGTCTCTGAGCTTATGGATCAATTGCGTTTGCTTATGCTGACTTTAGACGATATGTATTTTACAGCTGACTTGTCAAATTACCCACTGCAAAAGTTGTACATGCCGTGTGAAACATATGAAACATTGTCAGATGACATTTACAGAGGCTAAGTCATATGATACATTTTCAATTAGAGCGTGTTCTATTTTCATCTGACAAGGCATATGACATCAGCTGTATTGAATTAACAAAAGTGTGGTTTGGCTGAAAAAACGTTAAAAAACATAGTGTGCTTTATTATTTATGAAAATTGTGCAAAAACTCAGCTGTTGTGAACACTTAGAGGTTATGTCGGATGTAATTGCACATGTCGTGTGAAAGCAAATATTATAAACCATCTGCAAATTGACAAACATACGAAGTTACATATGTCTCACATACCTGACAAGCCATGTGTAAAAAACATGTCGTCTAAAGTCAGCATTAATAAATTGATCAAATTAAACATAACAGAGATGAGACACAGTACGTAAAATTAGTCGATAACTGCAATGCAAATTTTGTGCATGAAAAAATTGTGGTAAACAATTCATTTTCAGCCATTTTATTCTTGAAAATATTTGTAAACTTTATTAAGAACGTTTTTTTTAATTAAAAAAAGTTTTTTTAAAGAAAAAGATAGGAAACACTAATCTACGACACAAACATAGTTATCGATAACATTGAAAATAGAATATAAGCTGTCATCCCTGGCTATCAAAAACAGCTGGCATTTTTTCATGGCGCCGGTGACGCATACAAAAGTAGAAAGTAAAGCTATTTATGGTGTTAGACGCGTCTACGCGTTTTACGCTTTGTGCTATGTAACTTGTTACATACAATTACACTGATTCGACTTTTTTGACGCGTGTTATAGACTTTCAGCTTGAACCTACTTTTCGCGTTAGACGCGTCTACGCGTTTTACGCTTTGTGCTATGTAACTTGTCACATACAATTAGTCCCAATTCACACTATGCAAGTCTTATTGATCAGCTTCTTATTCATCTGTGAGAAAAACAGAGAAATGTGTATTCATTTCTCTGTCTCTCTCACAGTTGAATAAAAATCTTTTCAATAAGACTTGCATAGTGTGAACTGATTCTACTTTTTTGGAAGACGCTTATAACGCGTAAAAGCGTGAAACGCATGTTATGGACTTTCAGCTTTAAGCAAATAGCCTCACATTTGCTGGCATTAATGTTTAAACCCCATTTTTTATAGGAATCGCTAATAACTGTAAGTTGACTAGAAACTCGCTCAAGAGTAGGGTTGCCATTTTCATTTTGAGAAAAAGAGGACGCCAAAGACAAAAAAAAATAATGTGAGTCCAATCACAGGGGAGATGTGTAAACATCTAGTAGTGAAATATTTCACCTTCTACCGAAACATTCTTTTCATCATTCACCCGTTTCAACTTCGGCGAACCGGGCTTCATCCGCTTCTTTTTTCACCCTCGTACCTTCCTCCACACCCGACAAATCGCTCAAACCGATAAGCTTCGCATCAGATACCTCTGACTCACTCCCACCAGGCATATCGCCCTTCCGCTTCCACGCAGACATAAATAATAAATAGTATTATTTATCCACCAGCAAAAAATAATATACCCGTACAAAAAAGTTGGAATTACCGCAGTTAAACAGCAAAATAACCAACAGTCAAAGACAAACGCAGTCAATAAACCATCAGCCAAATATCGCACCAAGTTCAGCAACAAATTCGGTAAAACCGAAAAACCAGTTTTTTCAAAAACCCGGGTTAAAAAACAGAGACGAACCGGGTCTGAATCCCGAAAAACTGGACACAAAATCCCCTAAATCCCAGAAGTTCCCGGCAAAAATCAAAAACGGAATCGCCGAAATACTCACTCAATTCAAAAACACGGCAACACAGCACCAACCAACAAACGTACGACCTTACTGCAGGAGTTTGACCTTGAGACTCCCTTTGCCAGTGTTAGTGTATTTCTATGCAGCTGTTAAGTTTCTCTGTACTTCTTGTTGTCCGTATGATTACACTCATACACAGCTCACACCGCGTTAGTACAATCTTACTCTAGTAAGATTAATCTTACTCAAAATGTGTGATTGTATTGTGAAAAAGATTTTTACCCCCTAGCGTATAGATGTTTACACATCAAAAAAAAATAATGTGAGGCCGATCACAGGGGAGATGTGTAAACATCTAGTAATGAAACATTTCACCTTCTACCGAAACATTCTTCTCATTATTCATCCGTTTCAACTTCAGCGAACCGGGTTTCATCCGCTTCTTTTTCACCCTCGTACCTTCCTCCACACCCGACAAATCGCTCAAACCGATAAGCTTCGCATCAGATAGCTCTGACTCACTCCCACCAGGCATATTGCCCTTCCGCTTCCACGCAGACATAAATAATAGTATTATTTATCCACCAGCAAAAAATAATATATCCGTACAAAAAAGTTGGAATTACCGCAGTTATACTGCAAAAAAACCAACAGTCAAAGACAAACGCAGTCAATAAACTGTCAGCCAAATATCGCACCAAGTTCAGCAACAAATTCGGTAAAACCGAAAAACCGATTTTTTCAAAAAACCCGGGTTGAAAAACCGAGACGAACCGGGTCTGAATCCCGAAAAACTGGACACAAAATCCCCTAAATTCCAGAAGTTCTCGGCAAAAGTCAAAAACGGCAACGCCGAGATACTCACTCAATTCAAAAACACGGCAACACAGCACCACCCAACAAACGTACGACCTTACTGCAGGAGTTTGACCTTGAGACTCCCTTTGCCAGTGTTAGTATATTTCTATGCAGCTGTTAAGTTTCTCTGTACTTCTTGTTGTCCGTATGATTACACTAATACACTCATACACAGCTCACAATTGTAATATTAATCTTACTCAAATTTTGTGATTGTATTGTGAAAAAGATTTTTACCCCTAGCGTATAGATATTTACATATCAAAAAACGAGGACATTCGGCCCAAAAAAGAGGAAAATTTTTTAAAACCTAATAAATTAAAAAAACACATTAGGTACTCAAAATAAGTGACGTCGTGTTATTTGAAATAACATCGACAATACAGTGCTGCCATTAATTCAATAGTTTCAATGTAAGACTGAATTAATACGATGTAATATTTTATGAAACTAGTTTCATGAAATTTCATTTTTATCAAGAGGTGGAGAGAAACAAAAGCGGTAGGAAAAATGACATGACTTAATCTTATTGAAATTTTTTAAGAAATCTTTATATACTTACATATGTACATATCAATCGTTTGTATTTTTGTATTAAATAATTTTCAACAAAGTTGCATGGATACGTAGCAATTTTAAAAAAGAATTGAAAATTTTTCATGATAAAAATTAAAGACGCATCAATACGGCTTTTGCCGATACGACTGGACTTGCTACCTCCCAAGCGGGACATCACGAAAAATCATAGAAAAATTCAATAAAATTCGGTTATTCGGTTGACCTATTTTATTTATTAAAATCCGCAATAATACATTAATGCAAATTGCTAGTCTCATACAAATTTAAGAAAACAAAAACGTTAATATACATGTTAGGAACAGTTAGTATTAATAGGAACATAAAATATTTAATAAAGTATTAAATTTATTCGAGATACTCTCAGGAATTTACGTTTCAAAAATATATTTGCTTATGTGGGTTTATTGCAAGATTTCAAACTCGTATGCTTATAGAAAATCTCTCAAACAAGAAATGACAATTCAAATATATAAAAAAAATTTACACAAATATCGCAACAAACAATTTTTATTCGACATGAAACTGGACGGTTGGCAAGTCATTCAAAAAAAGTATCGCCTACCGATACCGATATGGTCAGTGAATTTAAATGAAAGGCAAATGAAGCAAAACAGAAGTTGAGTTATTTTTTGTTATTATACAGCGTTACACGGATAGAAGTTATCAGTATTTAAAATCAATATTAATAAGATTTTTGTTAAAAAAAAACATTCTCAAATTTTTCGGAGGAAGACGATCACAAGTCATTTGTTTTCAAGTTTTGCTATTGCGCCAGAATCTTTGAAAAATAATAAAAAATTCGTCACCAAAATCGAAAAACTGAGTATTATTTTTTTACTATGTTTTGGTATTAGAGTCGAACCTATACTGTAAAGTCCACATATTTTTTGCTCTGCTGCGCTATTACATTCATTTAAAAAACTGTAAAGGAAAGTATGTATTCACGCTACTCGGAATGCGTAGTTAGTTTTAAGTATACATACTAAGTAATTTTTCGGAGGTCACGACACGTTTCAACAGATACCACAATATGGCGGTCATTAGCTGATAAATGTTTCTCACATTTATGGTTACCCACAACCAAAAAAAAAACAATAAAAAATGATTTGTATATTTGTATTTTTATACAGGCGACTGCAACTTATTATAGAGCAATGAAAAAAATATCATAAATATGAAAGAGAAAAATGGAATAATAGGTTTTATGGTAATAAGAATACAACGAATAAACGAAATTTTTTAATTTTATTATGACAGTCAATTGCTCGTAAAAAGGTACTTGCCATAAAACTGTGCGTGTTTGAGTTCACATGAAAATGTCATAAAATTTGTCATTTTATGTAGTACTTTTAGTCCACAATTTAATAGATTATTTTAAACCATCATTCTCATATATTAAATTTACTTGATTATTCAAAATATTCAGTTAAGGTACGGCCACACTTTGCAAATATTTTCCGAAAAAAAACCTGGCCAACAGACTGGCTAAAATGGTATTATCTTTAATACCAATATTTTTTTAATATGGGTTCGCATTTATTAAAACTAAAATAAAAATCGCTTTTTGCAGCATAATTAACTTTATTTTGTAATATAAAAACCAAGTTAAGTCACACTAAAACTGAAATAAGGTTGTGGTTACGCTTTTTTGGGCAAATATTTCTCAAGTGTGACCGTACATTTAGTGTAGCGGTTGCTATTACAATATTTTATTGTGCTTTTGGCTGTTGTCCTTGCACTTTTATTGTCTACTCCAATCCAGCTAAGAAATATTCTATTGTGTCGCGCTAAGTGCTTTATATTTTTCTCTTTCCATAGCCACTTCGTTCATTTTACTTGAACGGATCAGACGGAAGTGTAGCGGGTTCCGAAAGCGGCGCTACTCTGTTCTGCTGCGTACGTTGAAAAATTAAGTTGATGTTAATTTTTCCCTTGCTCTTTGGAATATTAATCATACCCAATTCCTTCTGAATATAACGTTACGAACCTTAGCCTAATAACCAATTTAGATTCACAAAGCAAATACGTTCGAAATAATCATATTAATAAGCAATTAGCTACAGGCTTGAGCTTTTCACATGTATACATGTTCATATATACTTAAGTATAAAATCAAACCAAAAAAGTTTGTTTTGAGTAGAACAAAAATCAGAAAAATAAACCGATGGCAACGCTGGGAAAGTCCACTTTAATATCAGCTTGAGAGTGATTTAATTCTCGTATTAAATTTTCACGAAAAAGTTGTATATATAAGAATTAAAATCACATTCAACAGAGCCACCTGACAAGTGGTGATAGTAAATACATGTGAGCACTGACGATGGAACTGTAGCGGCTTCCGAAAGTGGCGCTACTCTGTTCTGCTGTGTACGTTGAAAAATTAAGTTGATGTTAATTTTTCCCTTGCTCTTTGGAATATTAATCATACCCAATTCCTTCTGAATATAACGTTACGAACCTTAGCCTAATAATCAATTTAGATTCACAAAGCAAATACGTTCGAAATAATAATGCAAAAGGGCATATCGTCCTCTTAAATAATTTTTCAGGATAGATAAAAAACTTAACAAAAAAAAAACTATTGTCTGAATTAATAATACTATGCTGAAAAGTTTTTTAATCACAATAGTTTAATTCTTATTAAGTTCTGTATCTCTCCTGAAAAACTTTAAAACACGATGATATGTTCTTTTGCATTTTATATGACGATATGTATTTCTTTATGCATACATCTAATATATGTATATTTATGTACAAACATACATACTTAGATATATATACAGTCGAAACTCTCTATAACGAATTCCAAGGGACTGGATATTTACTTCGCTGTAAAGAAAATTCGCTATGTAGAAAAGCAAAAGAATTTTGTTCCTTTTCACATTTTTTATTTGTAGTAGTCAGTTATTTTGGTTTGAAGTACATTTTTCCACTTTTCTTCTTCTATATAATTTTCTAGTACATTTAGAGAAGTAAACACAGTATCTGGTACGTTGGTTTTCATTTCCAAATAGGTACGGAAACCTTCAACTGATGAAGAAAGTTGTCCATATGTGGGTAATGGTTTCGCAATATCGGCAGATTCTTCTTCGTATTCATCTGAATCTGTTAAAAGAGAAATTATAATGTACATCAGAAAATTATTAGCCACGGATTTTCTTTATTATTGTTTCCTTACCTGAGATAGCTGGTGCTTAAAAATTTTCTTGAACACTTTCGAGGATATCTTCGTCGGAAGGGTTGTCTGTGGTAATGACATCATAGTCAACATTAATGTAGTCTTTAACTTTTGCATTAATATTAGCAACTGTTTTAAATGAAGACTCTAAAAAGACGAATTGGGATAGTGGTAGATAGTCTTCTTCGTGCCAAGGCATACTGTTGTCCGTTGTGGTGCCAACTTTTACAAATCCTGCTTTTCTAAAACAGTTTACAATTGTCTGGGATTTTACATTGACATTCCACACTTTGCTTAAGTTTCGTATGGCATCCAGCAAATTTATGGGCGTGGGAGGCTCTTTCTCCTCCATTTGTAACAAAATGTTTGTCAAAATGCGTTTTCTGTAATGCGTTTTAATGTTACAAATTATGCCTTGATCCATTGGCTGAAGTAACGAAGTCATGTTGGGTGGGAAATAAGCAATTTCAATATTTTTCAATTGGTCCTTTACATCCCTAGGGTGCGCAGCGCAGTTGTCAACAAAAAGCAAAACATTTCTTTGTTGAGAAGCAAACTTTCGGTCCAATTTCAAGAGCCATTTCAAGAAAATCTTGTTTGTCATCCATGCTTTCGTATTGAATTCATAATCTACGTCTAGAGATTTGATTCCTTTGAATCATCTCGGATTCTTGGCCTTTCCTATGATAAGCAATTTAACTTTCTCCGATCCGGTCATATTGCATGCCACCATAACAGTTATCCTCTCTTTGCTGTTTTTCCCCCCAAAGCACTTCTCATTTTTAAACGCCATCGTTTTATTTGGTAAACACTTAAAAAACACACCCGTCTCATCGGCGTTAAAGATGTCGTTTTCGTCATATTTTTCTAACAATTTTGGCAAGACATTCGTCACCCATTCATCTCGAGTTTGGATGTTGGCGGCAGCAATTTCACCACACAATGTTTTTTGTACAATGCCGTGACGATTTAAAATTTTTTCAAGCCAGCCTATACTTGCTTCAAATTCTCCGTGGCCCAATGCTTCAGCGAATTGTTTTGCTTTTTCTCTCAGTATTGGTCGACAGAGGAAGATTCCTACCACGTGCGGCGAATACCCATTTCAGCATTGCTTCGTCAATATCCTCAAAGGTACAAGTTCGAAGCTTCTTGCGTTTAATACTGGATGCATTATCTGCGACACTGGTTAAAAGCTTATCCTTGTTTTTTAAGATCGTAGATAAGCTACTGGAAGGAATTCCAAATTGCTTAGCACTGTCTTTTTTTGAAGCTTTTCCCTTTTCAACTTCTTTTATGATCAATAGCTTTTTTTCCACAGTAATACTTAGGCGCGGAGTCATTTTACAACTTATTATCACGATATACAAAGGCAAACTGATAGCGACTGCAAGAAATGTGAGAGATGGAAATGATTCCAGTTGTCCAAAATACACTTTCAATTTTATGGTAAATAAACGATTCAAAGCATCAGACTCTGCTTCTGAGTTGTGAAAGCAACAAAGTACATACAGAGCAACAATAACACACAACAAAGCGACGTCGATTTCTTTTTTGTGTGCGTGCATTCGGTTTTACCTACCACTGATATAAATAATAATGAAAAATTATTTGAATAAATTCGTTATATGGAGATTGAAAACGCTTCAATCTTGAAGTTACGGTCGCAAAAATGCTTCGTTATAAGGAAATATTCGCTATAGAGAAACTCGTTATATGGAGATTATAATACACTCAAAGTAGACCCAAAATACAGTGTTCTTATAATTGCTTCGCAATTAAGAAAACTTCGTTATATAGGAGTTCGTTATAGAGAGTTTCTACTGTATGTATTACTTTAAGTTGTTTCCCACACAGACATTGTTATTACCAAAAGTACCAAAAAACAGAGCAAAAATACCGTCATTCCATTTAGCATACTAGCAACCCATCACTGTTTTACAACTGTCACTTAACAACGTTAGGTTTTCTATTTTATAAGGCCATGTCAGATAAAACTTTTGCTTCGCGTTGCGTTACAGATTCGCTTTGACATCTAAGATGAAATGTACATACTTATACGAAACATGTCACATAAAGCACTTTTAACGCAGCGTGAAGCGAAAAGTTCGGCAACTCTCATCTTTTTGCTTGCTTTGACAATCAGCTGGAATAATTTTCTTTTATTATATTGCCAAACGAAACATATTGCGCGTTTGAATCTGTTTTAATAAGAGGTAAATATGTATGTGGCATTTATTTATTTATAATAAATCGTAAAATAACATAATTGACTTTTATTTTTATAAAAAATATATATATAAATAGCAAAATTATCAACTACTTTTTTGGTAAACGATCAATGCGCGAGCAGAGGGCGAAGCCGATGTAAAATGGTGATCGGCGCCGGCTAAGAACAAATATAGTCGGCGGCGGCTATTAGCCGGCTAAGAGCCGAAAATTTTTCGCCGGCGGCGGCTACCTAAATTTATCGGCTAACGGTCGGCTAACAGAGTATTTCTTGCTTACTTACATACAAGGTATATTTACAACAGGTATACTCGGCCCAATTATAAATAAACTTGCCTTTCTAGACGATTTACTGCCTTATTTATAAAAATAATTTTCATAAGAAATTTTTTTCATATGTTCCAAAACCGAATTAAATATTTTTAAATGCGCATGTTAGTAAATATCCACTTTTTATTATAAAAAATCGGCTTAGCCGCTAGCCGATATTAGCCGCAATAATCGGCGGCGGCTAAGTGATTGTGAAAATCACCGGCGGCGGCTAATAGCCGGCTATAAGCCGACCGGCTTCGTGCTCTGTGCGCGAGTGTTGTCAAAGTTTTCATTGTGTCATACTCCTTTTGCTTTACACTTTTCTATCAAAGTTAGAAACGTCACGTAAAGCGACAAAGTTTTATCTGACACGGCCTATACTGATTGGGACGTTACGGCAAAGTGACTTTTAAATTCGGTAAGCTTTTGCATTGGTTTTCCCATGCCATACACGAACAGCTGACACGTTTTCTTAAAGAAATTCGATTTGTTGTTTTTTAATTTCTGTAAAAAGTGAATTTCATTATTTTATTGTCTTTGCTCAAATATGAGAAGATTACGATTTTTATTTTATTAGAACAAATTTAGGCCCTAATGGTGTAAAGCAGGCCATTAAAATAAAATTTTTATACACTGAAAATAATCCATGCAACATTTTACGAAAAAAAAACTTTTGTAGTGACTTTCGTAAAAAAATACACTCCAAAGAAGTCATGAAAATGTAGAGTTTGCGGTCCGGAAGTAGTGCAAATTTGGAACATTTCTAATGATCATTACAGAGTGTTGTCATTGCAAGAAGCTCTCTTTTTCGGTACATAATCACCGAATTGGGAGCGATGTATAGGAATATATCCTTTTTTGCGTTCTATAATATTTTTCTCCAGGAAAAAGGCTAACAAGTTACACATTTTCGCAACTTGTTTCTTTTTATACGTACTTAAACGCAAAACAGTGTTTCACGTATATTTAATTAGATAACTATTAATTTTTAGACCAAAATTAGTTCATAAATTTCTTTAAAAAACCAATTATTCAAAAAGCTTGGTGGATATTTTCTAAAATTTTAAATGAATTACAACTTTTTATGTGACTAAAATAAATTTTAATGTACTTGCTTTTATACTAATTATTTTTATATATCTTTAATATCGATTCTTTGGAAGCAATGCAAATCTAGGTCCTTAAAAATTACTTCCAATTTCATTTACTGAGATTATTACGAAAAAAACATACGAAAGTAACGTAAAACTTTCGTAAACATTTTTCCTTGTTAAAAAATATATTTGAAATGATACAAGTAAGAAAGCTATATTCGGCTGTGCCGAATCTTATATACCCTTCACTAAGTAATATAAAATCACAAGGTATAACATTTAAGCCGAGTTAGGACAAAGTGTATTTATCATTATAATTTAGTTTATTTCTCTAAACTTAACTGTTGTTTCATTATAAATTAAATTACAAAATAGTATAGTATAAAATTGCTAGCATTAGCTTAATCTAATTTCCCTGATTTTACACAGCGATTTTCAAATTCTCTTTTGACCACTTGCCAAAATCTAGTTTAGTCGTTATTCCTTGTGGGCACAGATGCATGTACATGCAATTATACACGAAATATGCAATAATTTCCAAATAACTTTCTTAATTACTGTTTTCGTAAAATATGCAAACTTTTGTATATATGTAGCTATTACGTAATAAAGTATTTTGTAATACATATATAATTTATTCAATTGAGAGTTTTTTTTTAAATATCTAATGTGTAATTTACGCATCAGATACATATTTGTTGATATCACGTGTATTAGTTGTACAAAAAGTATATTACAATATTGGTATTCTTAAACATGAATTTTTAGGTTACATATATACAGTTCATTTCACATTAATTTATGCAAATATAAATTTAGAATCATTTGAGCCCAAAAAATATTGATTTTCTAAAAATTTTTTTTGCAATTATTCTATTTGGTACTAAAACATTTTATCCCAAATAACTATTTTATTTATTTACTATTAATTTATTTGCTATAATCTATTTTTTTCTGTTATTGATTTTAATATCTTATGAAAAATAAGTATATTAATATTAAAAGAAATATCAAAAAAAATAAGTTTCGGGCGCCGTGATTTGAACCTGGCTCCCGAGAGGAAAATAACTATAGTGAAACAGCTCGCCCTCTCAGTCAAACAGCTACAAAGTCCAATGGGTTTAATTTAATATAGATACTTAACCAATATATCAACTATTATTATATGAATCGTCCTACAAAAGATCGGATGATAGGGATGGCTGCCAGATTTGATGATATATCGTCATTTTGACGATTTTCGGTGTCAGGAATAGGGTTTTAACGACTAAACGATTTTTACCTTAAATTTGACGATTTTTAAAAATTATAAGTTAGTTATTAAAATTTTCACAGCTTTTAAAACAATTTGGAAATTGATTAAGAGCTTTGCAGCTTTTGCTACAATATGTAATAAAAGTAAGGAGTAAAAGCGATAACTAATCATTTTAATGTTAATGTTTTTAGTAATACATGTTTTTTAAACCCTCTTCTCTCCTTAATTTATCAACTGCTGCATATATACATATGAATGTATATCAAATATAAAAATTTTTAAACACTAAAAAACAACGCTCAAGTTAGCTTTGCAGCCTAGCGAAATTTTTTATAAGTTCTAATAACATAATTCAGATGATTATACTGCGTATTTAAAGTTGAAAATTCCAAAAACCATACAATGTGAAATTTTTATAAAACTTAAATGTTGATTTATTCAATATTTTTGTGGCTTACCGAGTTACTGAACTGTATGTATATTATTTTTTTAAAAGCAAAATTCACTACATATGTGATTATACTGTTTATTGAGTTAAAACAACAATTGATCTCTTAATTGATAAGAATTTCCTTTATTTTGTGTAAAAACTGTGAATTTATTTATTATGTTATTAATTATTAATTATCATTCTGTTTGTTAAGTAGATTTCTATACAAAATTAGTTTTTAGCCTCGAAATAAGTGTTTTTTACTTTTGACGAATTTTTTATTATTTCAGATAATTGTTTTGACGTTTTTGATGTTTTTCGCTCGAAATTTGACGAATTTATCCCTATTTCATCTGTCAAATATGCCTGTAGCTGGTTTCTGTAATTTGTGAGAATTTCTTGCATCGAGAAAAAATTAATAATTATACCTATCATCATAGTTGCATTTTCCTTTTAGAGAAATAATATACATACAGTGCAGTAACTCGGTAAGCCACAACAAATATTGAATAAATCGACTTTTAAGCTTAATCAAAATTTAACATTGTATGGCGTTTGGAATTTTCTACTTTAAATACGCAGCACAATTATTTGAATTATATTATTAAAATTTATCAAAAAAATTCGATAGGACGCAAAGCTGCACTTGATCGTTGGTTTTTTAACATTTGTTATCTTTGATATACATACAGCCATACAGCGCCGGTCCTACGGTGGAACGAGTGGAGCGGTCGCACTAGGCGCCAGGTGTCAAGGGGCGCCAAAAAGCCAAATGCGAAAAGCAATTTCTAGCGCATTTGTACATTTTTATTATAAAAATTTATAAAATATGAAAGGTGAGCGCAGTTTTAGTAAGCTGAAACTAATAAAAACCTACTTAATGCTGGGAACACAACTGGGACGAACGACGAATTACGCCCAGCACGACGAATTCGTCGATAAAAACTCGCTGTTTAAATTCGTCGTATGAAGCAAAATAGCGACGAAAACGTAACAGCTGTTGTAGTTTATAAAGTTCTTTACTGTGTGTGAAAAGTGTGATTATATTAAAATAATACATACTTAAAAAATTAGACATTAACAAAAACACAACTAAAAGCAATTTGTATACTTAATTATTATCTATATTTATTTCAAATGCTATAAAATAAAACAATAATTAAAGTAAAAACTAACTTTATTTACTAAAATACTTCAAAACTAAAACCAAACATCGTCACTTGGCACTGATTTGTTCGTCGTTCGCCGGCGTAAGAAATATAAAAAATCTATTCAGAGTTCGCCTCGTGTGACGAATTTCATCCGACGCCGTTTTTGTGTGTATTTTCATATACACAAATATGTTTTATTTTTGACGACGAATATTCGCCACCAAAAATTCGTCGTTCGTCCCAGTTGTGTTCCTAGCATAAGATCGACCCTAGCTTAGGAAAATATGTTAGACCTGGCAATATTATCAATTGAAAATGATAATGCTCAATCCATATATAAAAATAATTTAATTGTAAAATCTGCCAAGAAAGGTAACCTTTAATAGATTAATTTAAATCTGTAACGACATACCGACTTAAACGTCCATTCATTCAATGTTTTTTGTGGCTTACCGAGTTACCTCACTGTATGTATATTATTTTTCTAAAAGCAAAATGCAACTAAGATTATAGGTATAATTATTAACTTTTTCTCGATGTAAGAATTTCTCACAAATTACAGAAACGAGGCACAGAAATAGGGATAAATTCGTCAAATTTCGAGCGAAAAATCGTCAAAATAATTATCTTAAATCGTCAAAATTCGTCAAAAGAAAAAACAATTATTTCGAGGATAAAAACTAATTTTGTATAAAAATCTACTTAATAAACATAATGATAATTAATAATAAATAACATAACAAATAAATTCACAGTTTTTACACAAAATATATGAAGTTCTTATCAATAAAATAATCAATTGTTGTTTTAACTTAATAAGCTGTATAATCACATGTTTAGTGAATTTCGCTTTTAGAAAAATAATATAAGTACAGTGCAGTAACTCGGTATGCGACAAAAATATTGAATAAATCAACTTTTAAGTTTAATAAAAATTTAACATTGTATGATTTTTGCAATTTTCTACTTTAAATACGCAGTATAATCATTTGAATTATGTTATTAGAATTTATCAAAAAATTTCGCATAGGATGCAAAGTTATACTTTAGCGTTTTTTTAGTGTTTAAACATTTTTATATTTGATATACATCCATATGGTTGTATGCAGCAGTTGTTAAATTATGGAGAGAAGATGTTTTAAAAAACATATAATACTAAAAATATTAACATTACTCCTTACTTCTATTACATATTGTAGCAAAAGCTGCAAAGTTCTTAATCAAAATCAAAATTGTTTTAAAAGTTCTAAAACATTGTATTAACTAATTTATAATTCTTAAAAATCGTAAAATTTAAGGTAAAAATCGTTTAGTCGTTAAAATTCCATATTTGACACCGAAAATCGTCAAAATGACAATAAATCATCAAATCTGGCAACCATCCCTATCATCTGATCTTTTGTAACAGCCAGCTGTTAAGTATTAATATTAAATTAAACCCATTTAACTTTGAGGCTGTTTGGCTGAGAGCGCTAAGCGGTTTCCCAATTGTTGTTTTTCTCTCGGGAGCCGGACTCAAATCACGGCGCCTGAAACTTTTATTTTATTTTTTTTTAATGTTTCTTTTAATGCTAATTAATATACTTATTTATCATAAGATATTAAAATCAATAACAGAAAAAATAGATTATAGCTAATAAATTATTAGTAAATAAATAAAATCAATAAAATATTTATTTGGGATACAAGTTTTTAGTATCAAATAGAAAAATTGCAAAAATTTTTTTAGAAAATCAATATTTTTTGAGGTCAAATGATTCTAAATTTATATTTGCATAAGTTAATGCGAAATGAACTGTATATGTGTAACCTAAAAATTCTTGTTTAAGAATACCAATTTTGTAATATAATACTTTTTGTACAACTAATACACGTAATCTCAACAAATAGGTATGTATCTGATGCGTAAATTACACATTAGATATTTAAAAAAAAAACTCTCAATTGAATAAATTATGTATGTATTACAAAATACTTTATTACGTAATAGCTACATATATACAAAAGTTTGCATACCTTACTTACTTACTTACTTACTTACTTATTACTGTTTAATTAAGAAAGTTATTTGGAAGTTATTGCATAGATATTTCGTGTATAATTGCAAGTACATGTATCTGTGACCACAAGGAATAACGACTAAACTCGATTTTGGCTAGTGAGAATTTTTAAATCGCTGTGTAAAATCAGAGAAATTAGATTAAGCTAATGCTAGGAATTTTATACTATATTAATTTATAGTGAAACAACAGTTAAGTTAAGAGAAATAAACAGAATTATAAAGATAAATACACTTTGTCCTAACTCGAATTAACTGTTATAGCTTGTGACCAAAGATATAAATTTTATAATACTTTGTGAAGGGTATATAAGATTCGGCATAGCCAAATATAACCCTCTTACTTGTTAGCTTTGTTTTTAATAAATGCAAATTTTCAAGCAATACGAGTATAAAATCGAAAAAATATATAAATGTAAAACAGATACTTTACGCGAATATAAGCTCCACTTTTAAGTCGGTAAAAAGTAGGAATTTCCCGGACGCACATTTTTTCCCGGGCAGAGACCACAAAAAGAGGACAGTGTCCGGGAAAAAGAGGACGGATGACAACCCTAGTTGCGCTGGAGGTAAAGTGAGTTTGCCGAATATACAAGAGCCACCACAACCAATAAAAGATCTTCTGTCAGGCAATCATCCACTTTCGGCAAATTTTTTAAATAACATACGTACGTATAATTCTTTCTTTCAGATGACATCGTTCGGCGCTAAAGAAATTCGGGAAGGAAATTTTATGCCCACTTATAAAATATAGGGACAGGTGTACCATTTGATTGGCAGTCTCTTTCCACGCCTTCAAAGTCCAAAATTTCTGCAAATTTTTTTCATATCAGATGCCGACCAACTATTGTTACGGTCAAATATTGCTCCCCAGCTTAAAAAAGATTTAATTAACGAATTGCAGTCTGTATTAAATAACCATAATATGTACGTTCGAAGTTTAAAGTATAACTTCGACCATAATTCTTTATCAGACAACTTAAAATTAATAATTCATTCCGATCGCAATCCACAACATCAGCATCAAGGAAGATACAATTCACTTACAGCAAACGAAGTTGCAGTCTTATTAGTCGACGAAGACAAAGGGCCAAGAGATATAGTAATTCGATGTAAAGATGGCGGTCTGAAAAGCGTTACTGAGTTACACCGTGCCTACAATCCTTTGCAATATCCGCTCATGTTTGTAAAAGGCGAAGATGGATATTATTTATCAATCTCTCAACAAACTTCAACGAGAACTAAAACCGTTTCGTGCATGCAGTTTTATACGTACAGAATCATGATTAGAGTAGACTCTTTCAATCCTCTACATTACTACAGAGATTTATTCAGTCAATACTGCGTCGATATGATGGCAAAAATGGGATCGGATAGGCTTTACATCATATCTCATAATCAGCAACAACTGAGAGCTGACGATTATATACATCTAAGAGATGCATTGAACCCAATACATATTGGACAGCAAGTCATTTTGCCTTCAACTTTTACAGGATGTCCGCGCTATATGAATGAAAAAACACAGGATACTATGACCTACGTCCGAAACTTTGGAGGACCCGATTTGTTTGTCACCTTCACTTGCAACCCCGAATGGCCAGATATTAAAGAAGAATTATTGGCTGGCCAACGTTCATTTGATCGTCATGACATCATTTCGAGAGTATTCCATTTAAAGATGAAAAAAATTATTAAAATACTTACAAAAGACGAGATATTCGGTAAAGCCAAATGCCACATGCTCAGCGTTGAATGGCAAAAACGTGGGTTACCGCACTGTCACATATTGTTATGGTTAGAAAACAAAATTCAACCAGATGAAATAGATAGTGTTATAGCTGCTGAACTACCGGATAAGAATGAAGATCCAACATTATTAGATATTGTGACCAAAAAAATGTGGTACATGGGCCTTGCGGAGCTGAAAATATCACGTCAGTATGTATGAAAAACGGCATTTGTTCGAAAAAAAATTGCCTCGTCCTTTTGTCAACGACGCTCAAGCCGGAGAAGATGGATATCCCCTATATCGTCGCCGTGATACTCAAAACGGAGGTCAGAGCGCTACCTTAACGTTCAGAGGAAGAACAGTAACTGTAGATAATAGGTGGATAGTGCCTTATTCCGCAATATTGTGTAGATTATTTAATGCCCACATTAACGTGGAATACTGGCATTCAGTTCAAGCGATCAAATATATATGTACACTGAAAGGAAACTCTTCATTCAGACAATGAATTTCTTCATTGTATTAATGAAATTTGTCATTGAAAGTCAGCTAATGAAGCCCTTCATTGGATTAATGAAGAATGTTTCATTGTATTTATGAACTTCACTTGGCCAGCCATGTCATAAATGGAATGAAACTATTTCATTAGTTAAAAGAAAAAGATTCATAAATTAAATGTAGGTGTTTCATTATTTTTTCACAAGTAATACACTCAGGCAATTAACGTGCTATGATGTACATTAGTATTTGTCAGTCAATCGCTGTAGTACTGCTTGCCTGAAATTAGTCTCGAACACAGCACCTCAGGATTTGTAATCAACGCGCTAACCACTTCCTCCAACAGCCCCTCTTGTTTCTCATTATTTTAAATATATAAATAAGGTATGGTTGGAAAAAAGAGAGACAAGTAGCTAACAACGTGTTTTATATAATGAAGAATATTATATTGTATAAAAGAAATATTTTGATTGCATTTATGATGACCATATTTGTTTGAAATTATAAAAGATTTGAAAAATAAGAGATATTTAACCTTTCTGAACTAAATAAAAGCTGATTTACTTATGTTTGAAAAATAATGTACATTAAGTTGTCAAAAATTGTATGACTTAATTATATTTTTCATTAATTCGCTAAAAAAAATCATTTAAACAATGTAACGATTTTCATTAATACAATGAAGTATGAAAAACTTATGAAGAGTAGAGATTGAAGGAATTCATGTATACAATGTAATTGCTCATTATATTAATGAAAAGTTTCATAAATGTAATGAAGATTATTTAATGAAACCGTTTCATTGCCTGAATGAATGACTTTCCTTTCAGTGTAAATACATAAATAAAGGATCGGACCAGGCAACTTTTAGCGCCAAAAATCCGCAAGACGAAGTACAAAATTATTTAAATGGGCGATACATATGCACATCGGAATCTGTTTGGAGGATATTAGAATTTCCGATCCATCACCGATACCCTACTGTCGTTCATTTGGCGGTGCACCTAGAAAACTGTCAAAGGGTATACTTTAACGCACACACAGCCCAACAAGTCGCACAAAACCCACGCAAAACTACACTTTTAGCTTTCTTCGAGCTTTGCAGTGTAGATGATTTTGCAAAAACTCTTTTGTATCACGAAGTTCCACAGTATTACACGTGTGCAAATAACTAATTTTCAAGAAGAAAGCGAGGTCAAAATGTTGACGGGCTTCCACATGCAAAGAGAGACACTGCTTTAGGAAGAATATATGGCGTACATCCTTCTCAATCTGAATGTTTCTACCTCAGCATATTACTGCATCACGTACGGGCTCCAACCTCATTTCTGGCCTTAAAAACAATAAATGGAATTATGAAGGAAACGTACCAAGTAGCTTGCCTAGATAGAGCTCTACTCGAATCTGATGAACACTGCGAAAACACTTTGAAAGAAGCCTCAGTTCTGCAATGTCCATTAAAGCTAAGAGAGTTGTTTGTCGTAATATTGTTATTTTGTCAGCCATCTAAACCACTAAAATTATCGAACAATTTTAAGGAACATTTTTGTGAAGATATAAGGCATATAATCCGACAACTAGAACAAGATTTTACATTACCTTTCAGTGACGTAATGTACAATGAAGGTTTGGTACTAATAGAAAATGAGCTATTGGAATTAAGCGAAAAAAGTTTAAGTGATTTTGGATTACCCGCACCCATTCGGTTACAAAATGATGTCGTAGGTACAAACGTATTACGTCAGTATAATGTCAATGATTTGGCAGATTTTATAAACGAAAATGTACCAAAATTAGTCCCAGATCAACTATTGGCATTCAATACTATAATTGGCAGTGTAACTAGCAATAAAGGAAAACTATTTTTTTTGGACGCACCAGGAGGTACGGGAAAAACCTTTATCACTAATTTATTACTTGCCAAAGTAAGACAATCTGGCAAAGTTGCTTTGGTTCCTCATGCATTGCTGCCACACTATTGAGGGATGGAAAAACGGCACATTCCACTTTCATGCTCCCAGTATCAGCGTCTACAGAAGAACAAGCTATATGTTCTATACGCAAGAATAGCCCTTTTGGTAAAGTCTTAGAAAGCACTTCGATGATAGTTCGGGACGAGTGTACAATGAGTCACAGATCTCATGTCGAAGGTGTGGACCGAGTGTTGAAGGACATTAGAAACTCTAGCGCAATTATGGGTGGAGTAACTTTTGTGTTTTCTGGTGATTTTCGTCAAACGCTCCCCGTAGTTACAAAAGGAACGAGAGCAGACATAATTAAAGCTTGCCTTAAATCTTCCCCCTTATGGAGTTTTGTTCAGATACTGAACTTGCGAACAAACATGAGATCCCATCTTAACAGGGATATGAACAACAACAACTGCTTAAACTCGGCGATGGGAATTTTCCTTCAACAAATGTGAACTCTAACCACACTGAGATTGTTTTAAGTGAAACATTAGGTCAAATAGTTCACAGTTTACAACATCTTATAGATGCAGTATATCCAGGCCTAGAAAATTTACCCGATAGTGTCGCCAAGAAACGAAACAGGTAATGAAATTAGTAATTTAATTGTGAAAAAAATTCCTTACCAATTCAAAACTTATAAGTCAATTGATACTGTTACCAATATCGAACATGCAGTCCATTATACACAAGAATTTTTAGATTCGCTAAATCCTTCTGGATTGCCATCACACGAGCTTCTACTTAAAGTCGGTGTGCCTATCATGCTTTTAAGAAACTTAATCCCTCCAAACTTATGCAATGAGACAAGGCTGTTTGTTCAGGACCTAAAAGATAATGTAATTGTGGCCACAATCATCACCGGGCCTGCAGCTTGCAAATATTCCTAGAATTCCAATGATACCGACAGGTTTACCAATAAATTTGAAACGTCTACAATTTCCAGTAAAAACGCCCTTTGCAATGACTATTAATAAGTCACAGGGACAAACTTTTTCTTTGGTAGGAATCGATTTGAGAAAACCGTGTTTTTCTCATGGCCAACTATATGTTGGTTTATCACGGGTTGGCGTTCCAAGCAAACAATATATTTTATTACCATCAAATAACAAGACATCGAGTATTGTTTACCAGGAATCTCTACGCCACATATAAATTAAATGGATTTCCGTCACATAAGTACATATATTTATTTATATACAATTAGAGCTGTATAATTTAGCCGGCTAAAAAAATTAGCCGGTTAACCGGCTTAGATGGCTTAGCCGAATTAGCTGATTTAGCCGGCTTAGCTGATTTAGCCGACTTAGCTAGTCTAGCCGGCTTAACCAGCTTAGCTCGAATAATCACCTTAGCTGTTTTTGCCGGCTTAGCTGGTTTAGCTGGCTTAATCATCTAAATCAGCTAAATTAGCTAAACAGCTAATTTTGTTTCTGTTGTTTGACGATTTATAATAAAATAACATAACATAATATATGACCGGCAGAGCATGACCGTCCGAAGTTGACCGACCGAAAGTGATTCGCCGTATACGTTTTTAGAATTCCGTACACCAAAAGTTTCAAGGAACCCTATTGTTTTCCTTACGCTGTCCGTCTGTCTGTCTGTCACTGGTTGTTTTCTCGAGAACCGTAAGAGATACGGACCTGAAATTTTCACAGAATATGTAAAACTTTTGCCGCTAGAAAAACAAACAAAAATCGCTAAAACCTAAAAAATCATCAAAACTATAAAAAAAATCGCAAAAAAAAGATTTTTAAAACCCAAAAATAACGAAAAAGTCGTAAAACGAAAAAAACCAGCAAAACTTAAAAAAAATTGCTTAAACTAAAATATCGTCAAAAACGAAATTAGTCGCAAAACTGAAAGAAATCGCCAAAAGTGAAAAATTGGCCAAAACGAAAAAAATCGTCAAAGCTGAAAAAGATCGGCTTAAATAAAAAAATCGCTAAAGCTGAAAAAATCGCTAAAACTGAAAAAATCGTCAAAAACCGGAAAAAATCTCCAAAACTGAAAAAAATCGCCAAAACTGAAAAAGATTGATTTTTGTCAATTTTTAATTTTAAGCGATTTTTTCAGTTTTGGCGATTTTTTAGTTTTGATGATTTTTTCGGTTTTGACGTTTTTTTCACTTCTGGGGACTTTTTAGCTTTGGAGCTTTTTCAATTTTGGCGATTTTTTCAGTGTTGCGATTTTCTTAGTTTAGGCAATATTTTTCATTTTTGGCGTTTTTTTTTTGTTTTATCGATTTTTTTTTGTTTTTGCCGATATTTTTCAGTTTTGGAGCTTTTTTGTTTATGGCGATTTTTTCTGTTTTGGGATTATTTTTGGTATTACGATATTTGTAGTTTAAGGTTTTTTTTAAGTTTTGGCGGTTTTTTCGTTTTGACGACTTTTTCGTTATTTTTGCGTTCTTCTTTTAGTGTTTTAGAGATTTTTTTTTAGTTTTGGTGATTTTTTAGGTTTTAGCGATTTTTTTTTGTTGTTCTAGCGGCAAAAGTTTTACATATTCTGTGAAAATTTCAGGTCCGTAGCTCTTACGGTTCTCGATAAAACAAGCAGTGACAGACAGACGGACAGCGTAAGGAAAACAATAGGGTTGCTTGACACTTTTGGTGTACGGAACTCTAAAAACGTACCGGGTAGGAACGAAGCTCCTATCGCCTTCAGCCTACCCCCTGTAGCCTTCACAAGGCCTACTTAAGCCTGTCGGCTTCGGTCTGGCACCTTCGGCTGGTCACCTGCCGATCGTATACGGCGAATCACTGCCGGTCATATGTTATGTTATGTTATTATAAATCGTCAAACAACAGAAATAAAATTAGCTGTTTAGCTGATTAAGCCGGCTAAAAGAGCTAAGCCGGCTAAAACAGCTAAGCCGGCTAAATTAGCTAAGCCGGCTAAGCTAGCGGAGCCGGCTAAGCCGATTAAGCCGGCTAATTCGGCTAAGCCGAATAAATGACATAAGCTGGCCGGTTAACCGGCTAATTTTCTTAGCTAACCTTTTTAGCCGGCTTGGCCGGCTAAATTGTACAGCCCTATATACAATTTAACAAATTTACATTATATAAACAATTGTGTGTATGTGGGTATATTATGTATGTATGGACATGTTTCCATTAACAAAAGTAACAATGAGTTTGAATTTCTTCTTTAACTAATTAATAAAACAAATTAATCTGTAATCATTGTAAAGTAATTGTTCAATTCACAAGCTCAGTCGTTACTTATCGTTTAAAAAAGACGACACTTGTTTATGTGCTTGTGAACAGACATATTTGTTAAATCGATATTTTGTCGTATCTTAAATATCAATTTAATTAATACTAAGGCAAGGCGAATTAAAACCCTGTGGCCTCGAGAGATCAGGTTACTAAGAAAATGTTTCTATATTTGAACTATCAACAGTGTTAATATATCAGCTTTTTGACATTCCAAATATAAATTCGCCGTGCAGAATTTATATTTGGACTATCAAAAAAGCCGTTAAATTAACACAGTTGGCAGTTCATATATGGTAAACAATTCGTAGTCACCTGATCTCTCGAGGTCACCTGGTATTAATTCACCTTGATTTGATACCATGAAATGAAACCAGGCATGGGAGTTTTAATTTGACGGCAAATAGAACCACTTTTTTTCGCGACAAGCAATTTTGATTAAAAAGAAAAATAAACAAATGCTTTATGTACAGTAAGATTCACACAGATTTCACTTGAAAATCGATGAAAAAATACGCAAAAACTGTGTAGAGAGAACCATGCGGCACACTTATTTGCTGATTTCACTTGAAATTACTCTATATTGTATTTTAATGCCAAATTATATAGATCCAACTCAATTTCGGCACTTAGACTAACTTCATGATAAGTTTTTGTTATGTATTTTGACCTAATAGTATATTTACATCAGGAATGCTGAAACTGGTTGAAAGCGTTAAGCGAGTTTCAAAAACTATACCGTTGGTTTACATTGGTATTTTTGTCAATTATTAGGTTTATCGTTGGAAATATTTTATGAGTTCATAGAATATTATTTCAAACTCAATATGAAAATTTATTTTCTTTTTTTAGTATTGCCAGTCAAATGTGAAAAAGCTGGTTTGTGAATAGGATAACTCACAAAAACTGATTGTATACAACTGGTTTATCTGATAAACAGGCTACAAACTAGTTTATGATTTGTATGGAAAAACAGGTTATAAACAAGAAAATAAACCTGTTTATCGATATAAACCAATTATAACCTGTTTATGGCGTAGATGTAAATGTACTTTAAGCTTTCAAAGAACAAAATTTCTTTTTTCATAAATTAAAACGCTTTCCAGACCTCTTTGCGGGCCGCTTAGTATGTTGCCAGGGGTCTGCTTAGTATGCTGCCAGGGGTCCGCTTAGTATGTTGCCAGGGGTCCGCGAGAACATCTGATCTGGGCATTGCGCGAAATTATTTTCGTTATAATTTTTTCGTGCTTAGCTCATCATAATTACCCTACAAAATCATTAGAAAATTTTAACTTTCCAAAAACTAAAATTTACAAAGCAGTATTATTGATGATTTGTAATTTTTTTTTAATTTTCTTGTTTTTTTGGCTTTATAACTCCAAAAAGTTTGGTCTTAAATAAACAATTACCGAGAGCATTTTTAGACAGAACTACTTGCTAAATGTTATAGTTTCACACAAACGGGGCACCAAGAGGTAAACTTAATTCGAGTGTACTGATTTCAGTGGCGTTCACCGTTTTTTAATGTTAGCTCTTACAAAAGAGATCTATAAGATTAAAAATTTCAGTTTTTGGATTCATTAGATTAAATTCGCCGTTCTTAAGATAATTGGACTAAACTCGGTTAAGTTAATTATGCAATACAAATAATTAAAATTTGGAGAAATTGGTCAATGCTTACTTACACCCAGTCTTCATAGAAGCATCCGCAAAAATTTCAGGGAAATGTCGATAGAAATCATAAAATATTTTAGATGTATCTCAAATTTGAAATGTAGATAACATAGCTATGTACCTAGAACTCATTTTGTAAAGTTTGAACGTAGTCGGTTTATTTATGCAGCTCCTACATGTCAAACAGCTTATACATACTACCTTTAATATTACTTAAATGTCATATTTAAAAAAAATTGGTTTTGGAAAAATTTTAGACTGTTTTATAATTGTTTTTATAAACTGTACGACGTGTAGCAGCCATACAAATAGACCGATCACGTTCAAGCTTTACAATTGATTTCTACGAAAATAAGATATTCACACGTGAGGTAAAATTAAAAAAATTTCAAGAGTTCTATCGACCTTTAGGTGAAATTTTAGCTGATGCTTGTATGAGGTATAGGTGTACACATGGACCGATTTCTTCCAATTTTAATTAGGTATATTTGTATTGCATAATTGACCTATGAACCAAATTTCGTTCAATTATCACAAGAATTGCGACATTCATTAAAAAAAATTTCTCTAAAACTGAAATTCTAGGTCTTATAATGGGTGATTTTATAAGAACTATCGGAAAGTAAAAACAAAAAAAACACATAAAATTCAGAAAAATGCATGAAATATTTATTTGGATCGATAGTTGGGTCGATATAATTTAATGTTTGAAGATTATTTCATGCAAATGTTGGCCGCGGCTGCGCCTCAAATGGTCCATCCGCTTAGTCCAATTTTGGCATACTCTTTCCAACATTTCGGCCGGTATCTCACGAATAATGTTGGCAATGTTGGCTTCCAGTGCGTCAATCGAAGCGGGCTTGTCGCTATAGACATTAGCCTTAACATAGCCCCACAAAAAATAGTCTAGAGGCGTTAAATCGCACGATCTGGGCGGCCAATTGACTGGTCCCAAGCGTGAAATAAACTGTTCACCGAACTCGCCTCTCAATTGGTCCATTGTTTCGCGTGCTGTGTGGCATGTGGCACCGTCTTGTTGAAACCACATGTCATGCAAGTCAAGCTCTTCCATTTTGGGCAGAAAAAAGTTTGTTATCATCGCACGGTAGCGCTCACCATTCACAGTAACGTTGTGATTCGCATCATCTTTGAAGAAATACGGCCCAATGATGCCGCCAGCCCATAATCCGCACCAAACGGTTGTTTTTTGTGGATGCATTGGTAGCTCTTGCAATGCTTCTGGCTGCTCTTCACTCCAAATACGGCAGTTTTGCTTGTTCACGTATCCATTCAACCAGAAATGAGCCTCGTCGCTGAACACAATTCTTCGCGCGCGATGAACTTTCTTAACAGAGCACGCATTTTGGTAATAACATTCAATAATTTGCAAGCGTTGTTCGTTTGTAAGACGATTCATGATTAAATTATAGACCAAACTGAAGATGTTTGACAGTGACACAAGATACAAAACGTGCGTGAGCTTTCAAAACTAGTGTTGCCAAAAAGATAATAGCAAAAAAATCACTCGTTATATGTATTTCTTTTTCAAAGGCTAACATTGAAAAACGGAGAACGCCACTGAAATCAGTGCACTCGAGTTAAGTTTACCCACCGAGTGTCCCTTTTGTCGAAAAAAAATTTGTGGAATTCATGCACAGTGTATTTTAACAACACTGAAAGTGTGTTTTTAATTGTCCTTCTCTTTCTAGCTCGCCCGCTACCAATAGGGTGTGAGTTACTTCCCAACATGGACTTTTTTTAGTTTTTGATTTAAAAATAAATATCCAACTGAATAAAAATAAACCGTGCCCAAATCAGGCAACATTTGCCATATAAAAATACATGGGAACTTCCGACTTTTTGCATTTAATAGTTTTTCTCCGAAACGAAATAGCATACCGCAATGGCCAATACATATTTTATAGAAAATTTAATGCTCTACAAAAAGCATTATTGATATTTTGATCATTTGAATCCTTCGAAAGTTATTTAGGATTAAAATTTCGACCATAGTAGATATTATGTGTAGTTTATAAAAATTTTGGTTTTCAAAAACAAAAGGTCCGTTATTTTTCCATAGCCATATAGTTAGATATGTTCTCAACGAAGGAATCCCTATTTCGTTGAAATCGATTCACAACTTCTATGTTTATTCGAAACTAAGTGAGGGATCGCAATCAATAAAAACTGTGATTTCCATACAATACACATGCACACTATAGTGGAGCGTTGGTGTATGAAGGAAAAAAGTCATCCAGTCGATTTCGAATACCTCCAGAATGTTGCATTTAGCTAAATTCTATACAAAATAATTTTTCTTATGTTTTCGACTTATCTTTCAGCCCTCTACCTACCTCAGCTGGAAGCTAGAGAAATTATATGAGTTTTATTTTAATTTACTTCAATAATATAAAACATTTTTTAATAATCTATTTTAAGACTACACGTAAAAACAATTTTGTGACGAATACAAAGAGTTTAAAATCGAGGAGATCTGACAAAGTATAAGAAAGTTAAAAGCCAGTAAATTATTTTCCATAAAAAAATTTTTTTCAATACAAACTGATTTAAATTAACTTTGTATGAAAATAATTAAAAAATAATATAGCTGTTTTCGCTTAACGGCTAATAACTTTCATATTTTTTTTATCAGTATTTAGCGATTGCATCCGTAATGTGATCGTCACAAAATTATCTTAGAAATATAGCTCGTAAAAAATATAATCTGTATTTTTTTTCATATTAATGAAGCAATATAAAATAAAAGTTTTTGGGAAAAGGTCTACAAAAAAGTGTACAACGAAAATAACGCAAAAAACTTGTTTTTCGCGAATATCGGGAAAACGCGCATTCAGAAAAGTAAATAAATATAATTTTCGTGTTCAGGGACCTCAAATTATCTTACAAATTTTTTTTGCAAGATATGACAAAGACTTAGAAATTTGAAAATATGCCTCTTAACTTTGTCTGAAATCTGACCTTGTATGTATGAAAATAGTCGATATTTTGAGTCTAATAAGCAGGGCTCATGCAAATGCCTGTTTTTTTGTGGTGATAGATAAAGAGGTATTGACTAATTATCTAGTTTGGAATCGATTTGTAGTTGCATATATCTATCTTTTTCGGTTATATTTATTGCATCTTTAATAAAATTGAACTAACAATAAGCAATAAAATCTTAAAATTTTAATTTTTAAGTCCAGCCAATTCCAAACAAAAATATTTGTTTCATCTGTTGGTTCTTTGGTTGTCTACGTCTCTCGAGTTCGGCTGAGAGCAAGAGTGTCCATACTTCTCAGCCTCTAAAGTTAATGATGTTTCGGGCTAGGGGATTTGGGTGCAATTCAAGTTTCTTATATATCTTGTCACGTCTTTAGAAAACACTGTCTTAACCAGCGGCACATCTAAATCTTTATGAATTCGCTTATTTCTGACATAGTATTTTATTTTGACGGCTTTGAATTTGTTCTATATTTGATGCCGAGGCAGTGCCCCATAACTGGATACCGTAGGACCATATTAGTTTTAGAATAGGGTTGTATACCCGACTAGAAATTTTCATGAGCACACAATTGGGACCCAATAGGGCTGTCCAATTGGTTCCCGAATTGGGATGTAACGCAGTAACGTATTTGGGACCTGATGGAGCAAACCTTATAAGCTCCCCATCGTGAAATCCCCACAAGATCTCATCGGGAAGTTCCCAGAAGATCCCAATCGGGGTGTATTTACTGTTTTTTCATTAGTCGCCACCTCAATAATTTTATTTATGTAAAAATTCAAGACATTTTTTATATAATTAGTTTATTTTTTTAATTTATACATATATACTCGTATTTCAAGTTCTTAAATAAAAACATAAATTATTTGAAAAAATTGTCCCATTGCACTCGTATTCTAAATGTCGAGTAATATTTAACAGCCTCTTTGAATATTCTAGAACTTAGAAGATAGAAAGAAAAAAAATGGTTTTAGAATGAGGGGTATTAATTTCTTTAACATTAAGGTCAACTATCACTATTAAAATTAAAAAATAGTTATATTAAAATTAATTCACCTTGAATTAGATTTTTGAAATTCATGTGCATTTTTGGTACACATCAGTCCTATAAACAATGAGCTCTTGGTCAAATTCAATCTGAAATTAAAAAATTTTAAATGATTTTTATAAAAAATTAAGATAAATAATTAATATTATTTATTATTTGGGTTCAAGGTCACTGTTTTATAATAAATAAATTATCTAGCTGGCCAAAATATTGGCTATAATAGGTGTCTTCCTTTACGTGCGCGATGATATCTAAAAGTTTTCTTTATAAAAATATTGTGTTGAATAAAGCCTTGGGACTGCGAGTACGATTTTCGCACATTGTAAAAGTTCAAAAAATTACTTTTCAATTGTGCTTTCTAGTATGCACCTAATGAAACAAGCCACATGTCTATACACTATCAAAATGCTTGATTTCAAATTCGTTTACGTGTCTACGATTTGGATTTTCCATCAAGCGCCGTCCTAAAAAGTCTTCACTCATACTATAAACATGTTTATTAAGCATTTTCACCCCTTTAAGGACGCCTTCAAGATGTCTTATGAATGCATACGTATGTGTGTTCATGCATATATGCTTACCTTTTAAGTTAAGCATGAACTTTTTGATCCTTCCTTACAATTCGCAATACTTGTATCTTGGACCTCTTTTCCTTATTTCTGAAAAATTAAATGATTGATTATATAAATATATATGCATTTACATTTCATATTCATATACATAACATACTTACCAATTTCATTTTTTCCTTTTAGGAAATAAATATTTTTAATTTTATTTGATTTTATTATTTTTTGACAACAGACTTATATATTGAAATATTTTGACACAGTATTCTAAAACTTCATAATATTGTATTTTCAATATTCCATTTATGTATAAAAAATTGGTAACTGAAACAAAATTTGATAAACTAATATGTGATGTTAAGTATTTAATTTTACCACAAAACAAAAATACCTGATCTTACTGACTATATAGAACATCTTTATTTTATGATAATTTAATTATTGAACAACACAACATACATACGTAAAATGTTCAATAATAAATTTTAATGTAAGACAAAATTGTCTCTTAATTTATTTAACAAGTTACTAAAAAAATGGTCTAGGTTCGCCAAAAATCTTTGATATAATTATTATTACGAAATTGACGAAAACTCGCGAGAAATTGCAAATATTGGAATCAGCCTCTAAAATGGTTTAAAATTCGCTAAGACTGTATCAATTGAAAAAACCGCGAAAATTCCTGAATATATCGAAAACCCTCAAAAACTTATATTGAAAAATAGCACTTTAATATGGATTAAAAACCTCTAAATTTGTCAAAGGTCCAAAAGTAAGTAAAAAACCACCTCTATCGAAAATAAGCAAAAAATACGATTAAAAAGGTCTGGTAGATTTTCCCAACAAGCTCCCAATATATCCCCACTTGGGAATAACTGATGTTAAATCACTAATTTATAAATGGGCTATCCCAACTAATTCCCAGCCAGATCCCGAAAGCGAAAAGCATTTTGGGTTTGCCACATACATTCCCAACTGGGCCCCAATGTGTGTATTGGGACAATTTCTAGTCGGGTAGAAGTTTAGAATCTAGGCTTAGAGTAGAGTTTCTTCCAATGAGCCAATTAATTTGAGCTGCTTTTAATTTCATTTGGGTTACCTTTGCATTTATGTGGGACTTCCATGTTAGAACACGATCAAGATGAACACCGAGATGTTTTACTTCAGTGTGTTGATGTATAGTTTGGTTATTTATTTGTATAGGTATGCAGCTTTCTCTGCACAATGTAAAAGTAATGTGTAGACATTTTTGATCGTTAATTTTTATCCGCCATTGTTTTAGGCATTGTTGCAACTGGGATATATAATCTTGCAGTTTGTGGGAAGCTTCTGGATGGCTTTTGTGAACACTTAGAAAAGCTGTATACCGAGGGAGGATACTGCCTTGAGGAACTCCGGCTTCAATCAGTTGCGGAGGGCTTAGAATATTACCTTCTTTAGCAACAAAATTTCGCTCAGTTAAGTAGCTTTCTAATAGTTTAAGGGTTTTTTGGGGTAGGTTTTGCTTTGGTTTAGGTACTAAACCTTCGTGCCATACTTTTTCAAATGCCTGAGAAACATCGATGAAAAGCGAAGAACAATAATTCTTTTCTTCGAAGGGTTTTCTAACCACGTTCTCGAGTCTATGTGTTTGTTCAATCGTGCTATGTTGCCTCCTAAAACCGAATTGGTGCTCTGGAATGCATCCAGTACGATTGAGTATGGGTGTCAGTTTACATATAGGCCTATATAATTCCACCTTCGCCTGATCTTTGCCTAGCTTAGGTATCATGCTTATCAGCGAAACCTTCCATTCTGTGGGATAGCATTTGAGGCGCAAAAGACTGTTAAAAATAAATAGAATTATCCTTTTGCAGTATAGGGTAGCTCTAAGATCATTTTATTGCTTATTTTATCAGCGCCTGGAGCTTTTTTTCGAATTTAAGCATGCAATACAGTGTTCAATCTCACGAATATTGAACCTCAAGTTAACATCTGGTATAGAGATAACTGGCGGCAGCTCAACTATAGTATTAGACGTATTTGGAGTTAATACTTTTTGCAAGTGGTTAACAAACTGAGTACCTTTTTCAGCGCCAGTTCTTGACCAGTCTCCATTCGAAGCTAGCAATGGAGTCTTATATACCACTGGTCTTTTGACGCCTCGAGCTGCTCTCCATAGCGAATAGTGTGTTTGATCTGTGGCGTCGCGCCCATTCAGAAATTTTTGAAGAGAAGAGGTTTTTTTTATATTCTAGTAGAGTTTTAACCTGCTTAGTACATTCCTTCAGCCTAGATTTTAGCTGAGGGAATCTGTAGCGTTGCCATTCTCTACGAACTCTTCCTTTTTCTGATAAAAGTCGTTCTGCATCTGCTGAATAAATTTCATTATATCTCACCTGAAGGTTTGTAGTAGTAGCATTTAGAGCAGCTTGCTTAAGGTTTGCCTCAAACATTCTAATAGAGTCATCTATGTCAGCAGACTTTTTTAATGGAATATTTTCTGTGCAATGAGCACTCAAATATTTTTTGTATTTCAAGCAATTTATACGTGTGGTTGTCATCGTTAAATGACAAGTGAATGTAAGGTATGTGAATATATAGTGACAATAGTTGGTGAGTTATCTGAAGACAAATCTAAAGCTGCTTCAACTTGGATCATTTCGCTGAGCACACCCTTTGCCACTCCAAAATCAATAACATCAGGTATTTTTCGGCGATCTGTTGACCAGTTAGTTGGCTGCCCACTTGATATAATATTCAATACCCATTTTCTGAATCATTTTCCATACGGAATCCT
>OY101448.1:91209175-91211675 GCA_956483635.1 Panzeria rudis | reverse complement strand
GAGTAGGGATTTCAATATCAACTTCGGAGGCACGTTCGGAATCAATATAATTGATCGTTTCTTCCGGTTCTACACTGAATCTATTTACCATATCGTGGTGCAAATCATCTGGTATTAAAGCTGGTTCATGACACCTACTCAGAGCGTCAGCATGACTCATCGTCGCTCCTCCCCTGTGTAAAATCTTATAGTCATAATGCTCCATTTCTAGGCTCCATCTGGCAATTTTTCGGCTAACATCCTTTCTGTGTAAGGTCAATGCGAGAGCATTACAGTCAGTGACAATCTTAAAGGGAATACCCCTCAAATAAATGTCAAAGCGGTTTAAAGCATAGATGATTGCCAAGGTTTCGAGCTCAAAACTATGCATTCGGGACTCTGAAGCTGTAGTAGCCTTAGAAAAAAAGAAAACAGGGTGAAATTTGCCGTCTGTTTGTCTCTGTAGCAACACAGCGCCAAATCCCACCTTACTTGCGTCTGTATGTAATTCTGTCTCACTCTGGGCATTGTATAGGGCCAAAACAGGAGGCGAGGCTATTTTCTCACGCAATTCGTAAAATGATTGCCTGCAAGAATCATCAAAAGTAAAATGTTTCCCATCCCTCAGCAGACGCTGCAGTGGGTGAACAATCCTTGCATAATCCCTTACAAATTTTCGGAAATACGAAAATAGTCCGAGACATGATCGCAGTTGCTTAAAATTAACGGGGGGAGGATACTGTGCCAAAGCTCTCAGATGTAAATCATTCGGACGTACACCATGTTCATCTACCGTATAACCCAAATATTCTATAGTATCATAAGCAAAACTACACTTCCCTAAATTGAGTTCTAGACCTAAAGATGCCAAACGATGTAAAACCTCGGATAAAATAACGCAATGTGTTTCGAAATCCGGTGTAGCTATGGATATGTCGTCAAGGTAAACAATTATTTTACCCGACTCAATTAAATCACGCAAAGCGCAATGGATATACCTCTGAAAAACTGCCGGCGCATTCTTTAGGCCAAATGGCATACGATTATATTCAAACTGTCCGTCAGGTGTCACAAAAGAAGTATATTTCTTCGACGCTTCGTCCAATTTGACATGAAAAAATCCATTTTTCAAATCCAGAGTAGAAAAATATTTATTTCCACCTAGGTATTCCATACAGGTCTCAATCAGTGGTAATGGGAAATTATCCCGCGCAGTAAGTTTGTTCAATGCCCTATAATCAACGCATTTGCGATACTCCCCGTTCCTCTTCAAAACCATAACAACCGGAGAGGCATATGATGATTCACTTTGTCTAATTATTCCTTTTTCCAATAACCCTGTAATAATCTGCCTAAGTGCCGTGCGTTCCGCAATAGCCAACCTACGTGGCCGAAAATAAAAATTACTGTCGCTATTTAGTCTTATTGTCCTCTTATAGTCATAAGGGCGAATTTCAGTATCACACTTCAAGTATTGCTTCTCAATTATTTCATTAATAATACCCCTTTCACGTCGGGCCAACTTCGGGTTTATGTTCAGCCTATCCGACTCACAATCCAGGTCAATGGCCATAATCTGACTGCAAGCAAATTCGAACGCCGACAAAGATTGTCGATCAATCGATTCAAAATGGCTATCAATAAGTCTCGGACGTATCTCCTCACCATAATTGACGGAATCAGCTATCAAGGCGGAGGGTAAACAATCAACAATCTCCGATGCTACTCTTTCCGGAATATCCGAATTCAGAGTGCATAAAAATAAATTCTCTAATGTATGATAATTTTCAAAATTCAATTTATTCAGAGATTTCATTGATTTGTTTATTTGACATAAACGAATGTTAAATATATTAAGAAAGCTTCGGCCTAATAGTAAAGGAATTGGTAAAGTTTTATCAGGCACAACAAGTAAGGTAATTAAATGAGATTCATTTCCAAATGAGATATGACATATTATTTTTCCAAAAGTACTTATTGTCGTCTTATCAAGGCCCTGAAATCTTGTTTGTGTCCGAATTCTATTAATTTTAAAAGGAATTTCAGATTCGCGAATCAAATTTACCGGGCTGCCAGTATCGAAAATAGATAAAATAAGTTTACAATCACTGAGTTGTTCATTATCTGAATTAGTAAATCTTACACATACCATATTAGCAAAGTTGACAGAGTTTGTATCTTCCTCGGTATATAAATCACCCTCAGTAACAGCAGCAATTGTTGTCTTCATCCTTTGTATACGCTTTGCATTATTGCAAGATTTACGATCGTGACCAGTCTGCCAACAGTTGAAGCAAACACCAACTGGTCGCTCTTCATAAGGGCACTGTGGCTTCATGTGTCCAATTTTTGAGCAATTGTAGCAACGTATTCCTTCGTTGCTTCGTTGGGCATTGGTTTTTGCTTCTACAGTATTTGGTTTGATGTTTGTGACACTATCTGCGCCCCCTCTTATACTTTGTCGTTGTTCGTACATGTGTACGGCATTTTTTATATCATCCATAGTTTTTGCGGCAGCAAA